>JASKGO010004437.1:0-56535 GCA_030556065.1 Holobus sp. GC000080
GTTTCAAGGGCAGAGTGGTGTCTATATACATATTCTAGAATTTAAGCTTCATAAGTTGCCTAGTTTAGAAATTAGCAGGGGGGGGTACTACTTAAATGATCGCACTGTATATATAAATACATATACTGCAAAACAAAGCATATAATGGTATAGTAGAATGTGTGTAGCTGTGTATTGCAATTAAAATAAATGTGCATTGTGCTTTGTATGTTTGTGTTCGTTTTCGGCGTGCGCAAATATTTGCAAGGGATAAAATTGGCGCCGGACAAATAAATCCTCTTGCAGATGTCACACAAGCAAATTTATATACAAATTTGCATTTGCATCTATTTGTTTGTGTGTTTATTTGTGCTTGTGTGTGTGTGTGTTTGTGTGTGTGTGTGTTTGTGTGTGTGTGTGTGTGTGTGTGTATGGAAAAAAGCTAGATAGTAGTAATATGCAAAGGTCCTGTAGCCGGAAGCCGGGAGGTAGGAGCCGCTAAGGACCAAGGATTTCGCTTTTTGCTTTCCACTCGTTTCACTGGTTTCACTGGTTTTCAGTTCTATAGCTCTCTGTATCCGCAACTCAGCAGCTCAGGTGACGACAAATATGATGATTTATTGAAATACTTTTTCCAGCCCCTATGCCATTATTTTTTTTTTTCATCTTTTTTCCTACTAATTTTTTTTGCTTCTTTTACACCACGGTGGAAAATTTAATTAAAGCGTGAGGATTTGTTTTTATCTAGAATTTTTTTCTCTTTTTTCCTCACGCAATATGCAAAGGAAAAAAGTTGTAACTTAAAAACATATAACGCATGGAATACATGAAGCTAAGAAGCTAAGAGGGAAGCGAAGAAAAGGAAATAAGAAGAAGAAAAAAAAAAGGCAGCAGGTAAAGGCGCAAGGATAAAAGCGCATTATACAAATTAGATTTGCGATAGTAGTACTACACCATGGATGGTGTATACTTTTGCTCGAAATTTCCTTTCCCGGGTCAATTTATCATTATCCCAGGACCTTTATACATTAAACGTACGTGGAAGGTATATATCGTCGCTCGGCTCGGCTTAGGGCCCGTCGTTATACGGCGTGGATGTTGTCGGATCTTTGCCGGATAATGTCCTGATCCTTAACCGCACCAACTTGTAACCCCCTCATTCCCAGAATGCGTTTTTTATTCATCGCGCGCCATTCGCCGTCGGAATTTCGTCGTCGTCGTCGTCGCCTCGTTTTACCAGCAGACGATTTTTGCACATGCACACATGCACACACACACAAACACAAAGCCAACCAACCACCTATGGCTATGCCAAGCGCAAAGACTAAAAGGATGTTATAATAATAGCTTAAAATAACTTTTAGGGTTTTTTTTTTCCTGTTTTTTTTTTTAATTTATTACTTGTGACCCTGGTCTCCTTGTCGTCTTTTAAGGCTCTATTAACTTTTTAAATATATGTGGCTGGCTGTATTAAGTTGATTGTTTTTTTTTAAATGTTTTTCGGGTTATAAATTTGCAATAAATTTGAAAATTTATGTGCTTTTGGTTGTTGAACAAAATTTGAATACAAAATAATAAATACTAAGAGAATCACAGTGGGAAGTAAGTGGAAAAAAAAAAAACGAAAATAGAATGGGGGAGATCAGTGTGGAAATAAAAAGGTAAAAATCTGTCAGTTTAAATCTGGTGAAACCTCTGCCGACAAATGGCGTGATTTGATGCATTAAATATGTAGTTTTCGGAAGCTTTACGTCAAATCCTTATTTTCTTTTATTTATAGCAAACCAAAACAAAACAGAAAAAAAAAATAGAAAGCTATATACTGTTTTTTTATTCAGGAGGATTTTTTATTTATTTATGGTGTTTTTTAGCTGTTCATATTTGCTTTTATTTATTATTTTTGCAACAGATTCTGTTGCTATTTGATTATTTGAATCTGATTTTTTTTTTTTTTTTTAATAATTTTATTAGTTGTTTATTTTTTTATGAATGTTTTTTATCGTTTTAATATTTATTTATGAATATTTTTTTTTTCTTTTAAAAGTTAATTCAGTAAATAAATATTTCGATTAATTTATCTGCATTTATTTCCTGATTTTAAATCATTTTTTCTTTTCGAATAGTTCATTAAAAAAACAATGTTTCAAATTTTATTCTATTTGTATTTTATAAAACGGTAGAAAAACTATTTAATTAATTATTCATATTACAGAAGTGATAAAACTTTTTTTAATATTAAAAATTAGGATTATTAAAAAAAATTTAATAGGTTTAGACATTCCTCAAAGAAAGGTTGCGAAGGCGCCGGATAATAAACTGTTTTTATCTTATTCTTTAAGTAATCATTCTAAAAATTACATTGAAAATTATTTTTTTATTTATTTAATTAAATACTTGATGAATAATTCAATTGAAATTTGAATCGATAATTTAGTAATTTAACAAATTAAATAATTGTTAATTTGCAATGATCGAGTGGTTATTTTTAACTTGCTGATATGAAGGCGCTGGGAAATTATTTTACTACCTAATCAACGGCTTAATTTATTTTTACTTTAAAAATTGCTTTATTTTTAATATAAATTTTCCAAAAAGGTATTGTTAAATAATCAATTAAGAATCTAAGAAAAATAATAAAAACTTTTCTGAAAATTCAAAAATTTTATCAATCAAAATAAAATTTAAAAATGACAAAAAATCATTTTATTTTAATTTAAAAATTCGTTTATTGTATTTTGATTCCTTTAAAAGTACATTTTATTAATTAATAAATTATGAGCGAATTAAAAAAAGTTTCAGAAACTATCAAAAAATAAAAAAAGGAAAAAAATAAAAAAAAAATAAAAAAATTAGAAGTACCCCGATAGATAGTAATTACCCGATGAGAATCCAAAGTGAAAAAGTGTTTATTTGCGAAGATTAGTGCTTGGGATAAAGCGATTTTCCATTTCCTTGCTTATTCCTTCCTAGCGAGAGCGACCTACCCGCACACACACACAGACGCGAGCAAGAGAAAGAGAGTGCGTAACGTGCATTACGGTCTAATTGCGTTTCCGGTGCTTGTAAACCGGAAATTCCTCCGATAGCGCTTAGCCGCCCCCGTTTCGCCGAAGCCACCGAACTTTAAGTAGTAGACGCCGTAGTTGCCTCCGCACGATTATAGTGGCCTTCCTTCGGCATTTACTTACACACCCATATAAAACACCCATGCCCGCACGCCCAAAAACACACACACACACACACACACACACACACACACATACTAAACGAATATTGTATATGTATAGATGTATATAAACTGCTTGCTTATGTACTCATAAAATGTTATATGGTAGAATGTATATAATATAAAAGGAACTTTGGAAATTCGGCCATCAGGAGGACCGCTTTGGAACTCTGTGCGCGCGTGTGTGTGTGTGTGTGTGTGTGTGTGTGTGTGTGTGTGTCACTACGAGTGTCACTCAAAGTTGTTCGCTTTTCGGCGAACGCAATCCGACGCTTAAACTTGCAGTTTATCGGACCGGGGATTTAATTTACTTCGCCTGCCCTTTGATTGTGTTTTGCCCCACCACTCGTGTCGTGTCTAACCGAAAAGCTGCGAAAGCTTTTCATTTTTATCCTTCTTCTTCTTCTTCTTAATTTAAATATAAATATAATTTCCATTTAATTTATCTTGATTATTTTCATTCATAAAGCAATTAAAGATATGAAAATTTAATTATTACTTTTTTTGTAATAAATGTAATAATAAATGTAAATTTCAAAGCGTCAGATGTTTCGTTCCATTGCGAGCATTTAACATGATTTGTATTTTAATTGTCCAATCGTAATATGATCACAAATTGAATGATTGAGCCTTGTTTTCCTACTGTTCCTACTGGTATCATATCGAAGCAAGCAAGCAAAATGTTGCCGCAGCGAGTAACGAGTAATGACAGGAATAACAAAGAAAAAAAAATTGCAGTAGCTGATGGATAGTGCGTTAGTGAAGGCGCCATATCCTGCGGATTACATGTGTAAAACTGTAAATCAACATTGCGCGCAAAGTAGGATTTAGAGTCGTGCCTGACGCAAATGTTACGCCGGTATCGCAGCAGTAACAGTAGTAGTAGTAGCAGTAGTAGTGGTAGCAGCAGAAGAGCAGGATTTGCATTTCGATCAAACACACCCACACGCAGGCACATAAGCACAGAGCCAAACACCGATGCAAATTCGTGCTTAATGCAGATTGATGACGGTCCGTCCGTTAGTCACGTTTCGACACGTGTTTTCTTTCTCCTGCTTGCTGCCTACTCGCACGTAAATAATTACCGACCGCCCCCCCATCAGTGGCATCGACGTGTAATGATCGTTGTCTGCTTCACTTGCTTTTTACTCACTTCTGATTTGCCTCTTTCGATCTATTTGTTTTCATTTATAACCACCGATTATTTTAATATTAATGGCTTCTTTTTTATGTATTTTATATTTAAAAATACATTTATATATTTTTTTCGGGGAAATTTCTTAATTGCAAGAAGTTTTGTTGAGAAATTACAAATTTCGAAAGTTGGATTTTGAAGTGTCATAGAAAATTAAGTTTTTACACTTAAAAAAAATAATTTTTTATTTTTTTATTAATTATTATTTAAGTGGCATTAATATACTATAAGAATGTGGAAAAAATGTTTAATAATATTTATTAGTTATGAAGATATGAGCAAAAGCTCTCTTTGGGTCCTTTTTATACTTTTAGAGAGCTTTTTACTGTATCTTTAAAACTAAAAATTATTTTTTAACTTTTTTTACTTCATTATAAAGAGTAATAGTTATACTTTTATTTTATATATTTTAATCTATTTTAATTGTTTATTTATATGTTAAATTTTATTGTTAAAGTTTGTTTAAATTTATAGCATTTTCAAATTTGCTGTTTTCTTAATAATTTCTTTAAAAAAATATATTTTTGTTAAAGAAAATATAATTTTTTTTTGAAAAAAACATAATATTGTTTATAATAATTAAAACTAGCTAAAAAAACAAATGAAATTAATACAAAAAACAATATTTTGGTTGCTAGGAAACAATTTTTGCTAACCACATGAAATTAGGTGAGCTTTTTGCTGTATCTATTGAACCAAAGCAAATATTTTAAAAATTTCACTGCAAATTACAAGAATGATAACTGAACTTTACGAATTTATTATAAAAGTAACAATTAACTACTAATTTTACACAGAAAAAGCAATCCCAAATGTACCCTTATATAACCACAATCCACAAATTTAACAAAAGTATTTTTTTATTCACAAACATTAAAAAAATATATAAAAAATAATATTTTTTATTAAGTCTTACCATAAATCAATGCAAAATTAAATAAATTAATTAATAATATTAAAAATTATAATAAAACTTTAAAATTTGTTAAAAAAAAAATCAAAAACAAGGACAATAAAATCAAAATCTATCGCTGGAATGTCAATAATCTCGATTTATTTTTTGTTATTGTCACCAAGATTGCTCTCTTACTTTTATATTGTCTGTCTATATCTATCAAAGAGAAGTACATAATGTATAGTACATAAAACAAAACGGAATAAAAACAAAGAAGGCGTTATAGACTTCTTATTTTTCTTCTTTTCCTTCCTTATTTCTTCTGCTTTGCTTCTCGTTTTTTCCCTTTTTACAGCTTATCATCATCGCTTTAATGTTCCAAATAATGAAGATTTGATGGGTTATCGTATACGCAGAAAAAAAGTGCCATAAATTTCGCTTTTGTGTATATTTGTGTGCGAGTGTGTATATGAGTGAAAAAAGAGATTCCCCTTGGGGGAAAAATTAGCGCTATTTTTTATTGGCACACATTTTTTTCCACTCGTTTTTTTTTTATGTACTTGCGTGGAAAGCAAATATAAATACGGAATATACGAGTCTTCTTTTTTACACAGATTGCTTTTATTTAATAATTTCATATATCTTTTCTATTTTTATAGCTCTTTTTATTTATTTGTTATCTGACAAAAATATTGATTCATCTAAAATTTTATTTTATTATTACTTTAATGATTAATTTTATTTTTAATTTAAATTTTGTTTGCTTTTTTAGTTTTTTACGTGTTTTAATTTGTTGAAAATTTCAATAAAATTTAAAATTTAGAAGACTTAAAGAAAGCTGAAATTTTATTCTTAACTTTCATTTGCATTTTTCTATATTTTTTACCATCGAATGGATAATATTACTTTAATTGAGACAGTTTTTAGTTACTTTAAATGCTTTTTTACAACGATTTAAAACTTTAATTTAATTTAACAAATCTTAAAACTATTTTACTTAAATTTAATTATTATTGCAACCTTTGCACCCAAAACTACAAAGAAAAAGCATTGGAAAAATTAAAATTTTTATTCGCACCGTAAGAAAAATTCGAAAACAATAACAATATCTTTTAATAAATACACTAAATAAAAGAATTCAAGTAAAATTACATGGAGAAGTACAGAGAGTAGAAATGCAATGTGCAATGTGCAATGTGCATATTTGGAGCGAGCGGTTTGCAGTAGAAAAGTTGCAATAACGCAAGCAGTTATTATGACGACAACGACGATAATAGTAGTTATAATAATAATAATGCCGTTGCTGCTGTTGCCATTGTAAGAAGAATCTGCAGTTATATGGGGCGGCGGCGGCGGCAGATTACTACTGCATTAAACTCGATTCGTATTTTGAACGGCTCCAAAGCCAGACTTTCCAAAGCAATTACCGACGCTTTATTTATGAATTTAGTTTTGCTTTTGGCAGTTTACTATATTGCATTCATATACTAAATAAATAAATATTAAATTTGAAAATTCGATTACGTTTGCAAATAATGCAAAATGCAAAAGTTAAATTACTTTCAACTATAAAATAACGAAATAAATAAAATTTAGCTATGAAAATGCAAATGCGAAAATTACGCAGGAGTTAAGCGGCAATTAAAATCATTTGAATATTTCAAATTGCTACAATTGTAATATCTGTCAAATCCAAATTGAAATTTGATTTTACAAGGGCCGAAAGCAAATCAATTGCGTTTAATTAATTATTACTCTTCAAATTTTCCATTTTACATTTCTGATTCTGTGCAGAATTGTTTGTTTGTTTTATTAATTAAATAATTAATTATAGTTGAAAATTATTAATTTTTTTTTCTAGCAGTTAATTTAACTTTTTTTTTTTTTGATTTTTTATATATAATTTGGCAAGAAAAATGCAATAAAAAAACTTTTTAAAATTTTAATGAACGAAATGAATATTTGCTTGGAATTTTTCCATTCATTTTTGCTTTTGCTTGCTCTTTGCTCTTTGCCAAGTCCACCGAGGATTACTATAAAGCACTAATTGCAAAACTAATTATCCACATAAATAATTATCGTTTTAGTAGGTTTCAACTTTATTGTTTTTTTTTTTGTGTTTAAAAATGCAAATAAAATAGAAATAAAAATGAAATTCACTGCTTTCATACAGTTAGAAAATTTGTAATGTTGTTCAGATGTGGTTTTCGCAATGCTACCACTTAAATATAAACTAATTAAATTATCCAGAGGTTTCATCTTTTGTGTTTTGTTCCGTTTTGCGCGAAATTAAATTAGTTTGTTGTGTTTTATTTCCTTTTTTTTTGCTTTTGCTTCTATGTTCTTGTTGTTTCCTTTATCGTCTTTACTTGTTTTTTATTATGAATGAATGTGTTTCCGCTTTAATTGCTTTGTACAATTGCTGTTGACTTAGCTGTAATAAGCCAAGGAAAATGTAATAAATGTTAAAAAAACGGGGGAAAAATAATTGCGGAGGAAATGTATCAACAACAATGGCATCATTTTTGGTATGGCGGCGACGTTAGCGGAATTGGGAGTGGAAATCCTATATAGAGCCGAAGAGAAGAAGACCAAAAAAGAAAAAAAAAAGAGAAGAGAAAAAGCGATGAAATTAACTAAAGGAGGGAAAAATAATTACTCGAGCAGGAAACTTAATTATCCTGCTTATTGTCATGAAAACTTCTGCTCGCTTTTTGCCACTGTTAAATTTAACGAAATACTTTTCGTATAAGCAAGCCAACAGCACAAAAGTTGCTTCGTTCTTTCTTTATCTTTCTCGCTTTTATATTCCCTGCTTTTTTTGTATTTTTGTTTTTTTTTTTTTTTTTTTTGTTTGTTTGATGGTTGACTACAAAATGTAATTAATAAAATTTTTGCTGGACAGAACTTTCTGATCAAATGTTCAAATGCGATTTTTTCCCTAGGAATTTTCGCTTTTTCGAAGTGAAAATTTAAAATTTTTACAGTGTTAATTTTATATACTTTCTATTTATTATTAATTTATTTATTTATTCCACTAATAATTTTTATTATATATTAGAAAATTAAAATTTTACAAATTAATTAATTTTTAATAAAATTTTACAATTGAAAAATTAATTAAATAAAAATTTAACTGAAAAAATAAAATTCCAATTAAGAACATTAAATTTTTTTTCGAAATTTCTCAGTAATTGGTAATAACTTTTGCAATTTAGAAAATCCTGGACTCTTTGTGTTCGTCGTTTATATTGTGCCTTTTCGGTCTTCGAAATGCGTGTGTGTGATTGTGCATGCATGCAATGGGATATTTATGCAGTCCATAAAAAAGATATCGAGAGTAGAATTGCGGTAATAAACCACTATCCATCCACTATCCAACTTTAAATCCAAAAACTATAAAACGGTTTGATGGCCTTCCGAATGCGAGCATCCCCTTCATATGCTCCACGGAATGTTGCAACCAACTTTTAAATATGATGGATGTTATATCGAATGAGATTTTATAATCCTAGCTGCTGCACACTGTGCACGGAGAGTGGTCCACAGAGTAGTGGAAGAGCGGAGAGCAAATGTTGCCCGGCGCTTGCCGCCGCCCTCTTTCAAATCGCTGCTCGCTGCGCTTATTTAAAAAGTGGCGTCAATTTAAGCAAAACGCGGAATTAACAGCTATATCAGTTACACATTTTTATTGCCGTTTTATCGGTTTTGTCGTCCTTATTCCGCTGAATCGAAACTTGGAGAATTGTAAAAATGCTTCATGTTTTTGTTGGTTTTTCCTAATGAATCTATTCTGCTATTGGTTTCTTTTTTTTTTTTTTTTTTTAAACTTTACTGTTTTTTTTTTTGAGAACTTAGAAAAATATTTTTAATTAAAAGTTTTTAAATAAATTTGAATAATTAAAGTGTAATAAATATTAAATGTAATATTTTCAATAGGAAAAAATAATTAAAAAAATATAGCAAAATGGAATTGCGTGAAAAATTAAAATAATAAAGATTAAAATAAAAAGGAGAAGAAGTGAAAATAAATCGTTAAAAGCGAATTATATAAAAAAAAAACTAATTAAAAGTTTGATCCGCAATAATTCCGCTAATAATATATTTATCGCGTCGACGAATTTCGCTAGCAGGATAACTGTCACGCGGCGGGTTAAATCGTTCTCTCCATCTAGCCACTGCGTTCGCATCTCCGGAAAGATGACAAATTCAGGAATTACAAAGTTGAATTAACTCCCTTCTGCCTGCCCCTGTCCCCCCTTTCTGCTCGTCTGCCTGCTCTGGTCGCTCCCGTCCGCTGAATCGCTGAATTAACAGCCACCCCTGAACGGGCGCGCGCGCGTTTTAAACTTTCCGGCTTAAATTGGGCGTTCATCACAATAAATCATCATTTTAAATACGAACTCACGCATTACACATACACACAAGCATTTAAACATAGAAATCTAATATATTTGCATGTGTTTGTGTGTGTGTGTGCGTCATAACAAATTCATTAAATTTATAGATTCTCTTCGGCTTTGTCTCTCTCTCTCTCCACTCGGATCGCTCTATACGTTTAGAGTTCTGTTTAATGTTCTCTACATATGCATAGACTATAGAAGTACAGAGAGTATAGTTTGATGGGCCCAAACAGATTTTATGAATTCCATTATGAGCGACTTAATATATATTAGTATGTTATGTATGGACTGAACGATGTGAAATGAATGTTTAGTTCGGAAACTTTCCTAATAACATATCGGTTGGCTTACTTCTGCTTTTGTTTCAATTTAATGCTTTGTGTTGCCATGTTTTCAGTGTTTTCAGTCTTTTAAGCTGTTGTTTAGATATTGTTTCGTTTTTTTTTTCCTTTTTCATTAAAATTGTTTTTTTTTTTGTTATTTTATTGGATATTATTATTTTTTAAATTAATAATTTTTTTTTTAAATATTTATTCATTTTCACATGCTTATAAAGTTATTTGAGGAGTGAATGATTTTAATTCATTAAAAACTTTATTAAAAAAACGTTTCATTTTAGTATTAATTTTTGTTTACAATACTCTTTGTTTGGAATTCCGTTAATTGGATGCAATTTTATTAATTAAAATCATTTTCAGTTTTTGTATTGTTTTTTTTTTTATAATGGTTTAAAGTTTTATTTTTATTAAAAAAAGTATAAAAAATATTTAATTTATTATTTGTTATGATAACAGGTCATTGACTCTTTAGGTCAATGACATAGAAATTATTTTTTTTTAATACATTTTATGAAATTAATAAAATTTCTCTACACAAAGAAGCTTTTAATTTTTGTTTTGATGCTTCTATGTTCTTAACTTAAAATTTTATTTTTAACTTAATTTATATTTTTTCTGTTTTTTATGATTTTTATATATCGGTTTAAAGTTTTGACATTTTTGACTTAATTTAAAAAGTATTAATATGTTTTTGGATTAAATTTAACATCTTAATATATATTTATTTTATTTCTTGACAGTAAATGACATGAAAATGAATTTTTTTTTAATCATTTCACGAAATTACCAAGCAAGAGGAAACTTTTAATCGATTTCCTGTTTTCTTATCATTTTTATAATACTTTAAAGTTTTAATTTAATTTTAAAAGTATTAAAATGTTTTGACATTAATTTGAACAGTTTAAAATATATTTATTTTACTTCCTAACAGTAAAAAAGAATGAATGACTTGAAAATTACATTTCTTCTAAACATTTCATGAAATTAATGAAACTACTAAGCGCAAGGAAACTTTAATTTTTTTTTTTTTTTTTTAATTCTATTGCATTTATCCCAAATTATTAATTAATTAAAACAAATTTCTGGTTCTTATAAAAAAAATTAATGATTTTAAGTCTTAGAAATTAAATTTGAAAAGAATAATAATTAATTACGAATTCCTTAGGAAGCATTAAATTTATTGCATTAATTTTTATTTTATTTTCTCACAGCATAAAAAATTGGTTTAAAAATTAAATGAATTAAATATTTAAATTAAATAAACAAATTCGATAAAGGACTCCGTAAAATTTACTTAGAAGAAAACATTTTCCTTTCTCCCGCTTTACTTCAAACAACAAAATCAAGTATTTCCTTGGGATAATGAACAATAATAGATTTTTAGCAAAAGACATCGAACTAATAATAGCAAAAATGGAAAAAAGTCGATCCATTATAGTGGAAAGAAGAGGGAAGTTTTGCGAAACGTAATACTTGCGTTCAAACAAAACGTAAAGCTCAATGATGCAATTGGAAAACAAGTTGCATGGCATGCATCAAATTCATCTTGCTCTTTCTTCTCCTTTTCTTTTCCTCGTCCAGTGTTTTCCCTCTTTCATTCGTCATTCGTTCCATCAACTTTTTCATCCGTCATTTCCATCGCTCGTTCGTTCGTTCGTTTAATAGTTTAGAGTTAGAGACTTTAGAGCAATGCTTTCGGAAGGTTTAGAAGGTACGTAAAACACAGACACCAGTGGAATAACTTTCTTTCCTCTGCAGTATGTAAAATTCTTACTGTTGTTGCGATATGCATCGAATGAGAACGTCCGCAGAGATAAATGCTTAACGAATAATAAAGTTTTGCTCTCCTACTTTTGCTCATTCCCTCTTTTTCCCATTCGAATTCTTAGTGCCGTAATAGTTTTCCACAGTTCCACGGCGCACATGTTGTTTGCGAATGTAGATACGGTGCTGCACATTCTTTGTCCTTCTTTTCGATGCGACGGTGGAAGCAGTGCAGGCGGTGGAGGCGGTGGAGGCAGTGGAGGCGGCGGCAGGCTATTTATGCCCCCGCGGCGTGCATTTCCCTCTGTGTCTATATATATATACTATAGATGCGAGATGCGAGTATTTTATCAAGTTTAGCCGATGTTCTGTATGTCTGCTGTTGTATGTGTATGTGTGTGTGTGTGTGTGTGTGTGTGTGTGTGTGTGTGTGTGTGGAAATAATAACGTAACGTAACGTAGTGTAACCCGGTCGCCCAGTGCCATAACAAATTCAATCTGCTCGGCCAATCTCCGGTCCTCTAGCGCAGCAGCATCCAGCATCCAGTACCACTTTTTAATCTCACACTCACACTCTCAAATGTATATATATTTATGCACATAAATATATAGGTATAGATGTTGCATAAAACAGACAGACAAAACAAACAAAAATAAATCACTGCTTTTTTATTTTTTATTCTTTTGTGGAAAATCTTCTTTGTTTTTAATTTTTTTTTTTTTTATTAAATTATTGGTTTTTATTAATAGGTTTTATGTATTTTTTAAATTTATTTTTGGTCTTTAAATGGAAAACTAAAGTTATTAAAAGTTATTTGTAATAATTTTCGATTTTAAGTTCTTTTAAAGTGATGACAAAAATAAAAGGCAATTTGCTTTTTAGTTTTTACTTTTTGGGAAAGGTCTTTTTGATTTTTATATTACTATTTCTTTAAGTTTAAATTAAATATTATAATAAAATAAAAATTAAAAATACTTTTATTTGATTTTTATTCTTCAAAAATAACAAATTCTTAAGTAAAATAAAAATTGTAGTGTAGTATAATAAATTTAAAGTTTAAATTCCAAAGCTGACACAAAGTAATTACAATTTGCTTTCTAGATTTTACTTTAAGAAGTCTTTTGGTGGGTTGTAAACGTTTTTTTTTTTTTATGTAAAAATTTAAATTATTAATAAAATTTATTATAAATATTATTTTGGGATTTTTATTCTTCAAAAATAAAGCTAAAGTTAATAAAAATTGAATGTTATAAATAATAATTTAAAATTCTTCACAAAAGCAAACAAAAATGAAACATAATTTGCTTTTTAGCTTTTACTATTACATTATTTTCATTATTTTTTTTATATATAAAAATTGTGATTATAAATGAAATTTAATGAAACTGCAGTTAATTGATTTTTATTCTTAAAAAATTTGAAAAAAACTAAATGTGAATAATAATTTAATGAAATAAATATTAATTTAAAACTTTGCACAAAAGCAGACAAAAAGAAAATTGTGTTTTTGCAGTTTTCCCTTTTGAAAAAATCCTTTTCTGACTTTTTAAACCATTTTTTTATATAAAAATTAACAATAAATTTCAAAAAAACTTTTAATTGATTTTTATTCATCAAAAACTAAATAAAAAACTTAAATAAAACAAAAATTAAAACTAGTAAATTAAAAGTAGCAGTATATTGGAAGCATCAGTAATTAATGGAATTGTTTTCGTTCGAAAATCATTTGCGCATTGTTTACATCGTTAAAATCCAATTTGCGTTTTTCTCTGCACGCTCGCAGATATTTCACTCAATTTTTTTTTTTTTCAAAAACTGTATATGCCACTGGTAAATAAATGGTAAATGCTGAAAGAGAGCGTTTGCTAAATGCATATTTCATCCATCAAGAAGACAAAGACACTCGCCGCCCTCATTTGTTGTGCTGCTCGCTTATTCCTTTTTTTTGTCATTATCTTTTTGTTTTCGAGCAACGAACGAGTGCATTGCGCATTTCCCTTTTTTTTATTGTATTTTTTTTTTTCGTTTATTCGTCGCTCATCGGGGTCATTAATGGCGATCAATCGATTCTCATTTCGGAATTGTTTGTTTGTTGCAGAACGGCGGAGCTAAGGATGGATTGGACATGAATTTAGGTCCCGCTTGGCAAAAAGGATACACGGGCAAGGGGGTCGTCGTTTCCATTCTGGACGACGGCATCCAAACTAATCATCCAGATCTGGCACAGAATTACGTAAGTAATTAACTTGCCTTGCTTCCACACAGCAGCAGCAGCCACACACAGTGTGTAGTAATTAAAGTTTTTGCCTTGATTGAAATTCCCTCCGTTGGAATAAATAGCAAATTTACCAACTTGTTTTTTTTTTGTATTTATATTGCTTTTTGGGAGTAATCAATCTCTTGCCCGGCGCCTTCATTTTATTACTAAATCTACAATTCCATTTCTTTTTTTTTCTTTTTTCTTTATTAAACATTATTTATATAATTAATTTACAAGCAGAAGTAATAAATAAAATTTTTAATTTATTATAATTTTGTTTTTATGACAAAAATCTTATTTCATTTCTGAGCGGCGCCTTCATTTTGAATCAAAACCAAAAATTTTCAACTAAAAAAAAAGAAATATTTAAATGAAAGTTTAAAAGAATAAAATTTGATAAATTATTGCATTAAATTCATAGAAAAGAATTATTTACTTAATTTTTTAAGCAAAAACTAATCGCAGTTTGATTAAATTCGTAAAATTTTTAGTGAAAAAAAGTTACAAAGAAGCGAAGATAAAATTGTTAAATTGATTTGTTTTTTGCGGCATTGTTTTGTTGCAGGATCCTTCAGCTAGTACGGACATCAATGGCAACGACGACGATCCGATGCCGCAGGATAACGGGGACAATAAGCACGGCACCAGATGCGCCGGCGAAGTGGCCGCTGTCGCCTTCAACCAATTTTGCGGCATCGGTGTGGCCTACAATGCCAGTATTGGAGGTAATTACATCCGTTTACTATATATATATAAACTTATATATACTACAAATTACATTATATAGAAACATCTGAACTCTATAACTGCAAGCCATAATTTATTTTCTTACGATTTTCAATTTTACCAATAGACTCGAATCCGTTTCCTTCATTTCCTTTCGAAATTTTAATCGAATGAAAGAAAAAACAAATAAGAAAATGAAAAATTGTTTTTTCTTAATAATAATAAAAAGAAAAGAAGAAAAAAAAAGCAAACTTTGCATGCGAAAAAAGTGCTGGTAATATATCTATTTAAGAGTATAAAGTATAAAGGTGACTTATGAGTCCTGCGAGGGAATTCTTCATCGTAAAAAGGGCAATTATAGACGATATAAATAATAAAAAGTACTCCCTAAGTAGTATTCATTTTTTATACTCTTTTTTGCATTTTTTTTTTTATTTGAAAATAAAATTTATTTTTTACAAATATATAAATTGGCAAAAAAAAGTTTTCCTTGTATGAAAAAAAGTATAAAAGTGAATTGGTAAAATTTTATTTATGTGCAGAAAATTCGATAGAGCAGTGAGCGCAGTATTAGAAATAAAAAAGTAGTTTAGATAGTACGGTACAGTGGAAAAGAAACAAGAGGAAATTTAATCTAATGCATGCCCGTATATAGAGGATATTTGTGTTCTTTTCAATTGGAACTTACACGGATCTTGCCTTCGATTTATACATTCAGCTGCAAATTTTCTGCTGTAAGGTTACCGCTGCTGCTGCTGCTGTTGCTGTTGCTGCTGCATCTCGTTGCATTTCAGGGAAGAGGATGTAAATTTCCTCTTCGCCTCCTTTGGCAGCACGTGGACGTTTCTCTCGGGAAAACTTTCCGGTTGACTTGTTCGATCTAATCTGTACCTTCTTCCGAAGATTTCCAAGTCGGATAAATCGTTTTTTTTTTTTTTTTTTATAACTTTTTACTTGTTATTTTCACTAATTAGTTTTTCAGTTTTTATTTTTAGTTTTTTTTTTTATTTTTCAATCTTAATTTCTTGCTTTTATTAATTTCTTTCAATTTATAATTTATGTTTTGTGTTGTTTATATTTTGATTTTTAGTAATTAAGAGTTAAATTAAGAAAAAGAAATGTTTTCCGTTGATTTGAAAATTTGTTTTTTAAATTTTATTTTTTTCGGTAATGATTAATCACTTGCTTTCTTTTTCAAAGGGTCAATGGGTTTTCAATTGGTTTTGTGTAAACTGTAAATAGATATATAAAGGTCATTAATCATTAATTTGTTTACTTGAGAAGACAATAGAATATCAATGTTTTAAAAGGGTTTTATCGGAAGTCTAGACATTAGTGTGTTGTGATTGACCGGCGCCTTCATATTGATAGACAATAGAGTTTACTTTTACAAATATTTTTCCTTGAGTTACAATGATTTTTTTTTATAAATTCTAGTTAAATTAGTAAAAAATATAAATTTCTTTAAAGTTAAGTTAAAAATAAATTTCAGTATACTATACATTGAAAATATTTGTTTGTAAAAATATTGTTTTATTACTTTAAAAATAATTAATCAGTTTTAAATGTGGAAAAAATTAATTTAAAACTTGAAAAATTATTAAAATTTTAACTTATTTTTTTAATTATCAAATGCAGGAAAGTTTATATTTGAATGCAGTCAAAAAATGACAGTAAATTCGTCACAGTAAATTTTTTAATTGGAAAAGTAATTTTAAATTGTAATTTAAAAAGTATAATTGGATTTAAAAAAAAGTTTTATTTTTAATTATTATTAATTATTTAACTTTAAAAACAATTAAAACTAAAATATTTTCAAGTAATTTTACTTATTCGCTAGTTTTCTAAGAGTTTATTTGTTTATTTTTTATATAAAAAATAATTCCCAATTTAATTTTTTTGGAAAATTGTTTACAACTTTTGTATGAATTAAAAAATTTACTTTTTCAATGGTGTTTTAATTTAATTAAAATTCTTTTTTGTAATTATCTTTTGAAATTAATTTCTTGTTAAATAATAAACGGGGAAGATTTTATTTAATTTTAATTTAGGAAAAACAAATTGATTTGTTATTAAATAATACTAAAAAAGATTTTAATTAAGTTTAATTTCGAAGCAAAAAAAAACTAAAAAAATTCTGGAAAAATGATTTTTTTTTTAAGAAAAAAATAAGTTTTTAAATTAAGTAATAAAAAAAGCAATAATTGCAAATAAAAACAGCAAAAATTAATTTGAAACTTAACAAGCAATAAAAACTTAAAACTTTTTCGTATAATTATCAAGTGCAATATATTTTCGAAAACTTCCTGCAACTCTCAAACTTAACACAAACTTTTCAAGTATACACTTTTATTGCTTATTACCCCCTTCAGTTCAGCTCTTATACATTCACTTAACATAAACATAAATATTCTCCTTAATCATAATCGCAATTTACATTCATTAAACATTAAAAAACAATCATTAAAAACTTTAAAATCATTAAACAATTAATAAAAAAAAATTCCAAAAGGTGTCCGAATGTTGGATGGCGTAGTAAACGACGCAGTAGAAGCGAAAGCCCTCGGCTTGAACCCCGAGCACATCGACATCTACAGCGCCTCTTGGGGCCCGGAAGACGACGGCAAAACGGTGGACGGCCCCGGCCCCTTGGCGCGCCGCGCCTTCATCTACGGCGTGACCAGCGGCCGCAAGGGCAAGGGTTCGATATTCGTGTGGGCGTCCGGCAACGGCGGCCGCCACACCGACTCCTGCAATTGCGACGGCTACACCAACAGCATCTTCACGCTGAGCATCTCCAGTGCCACGCAGGGCGGCTACAAGCCGTGGTACTTGGAGGAATGTTCTTCCACGTTGGCAACGACTTACAGTTCCGGTACGCCGGGTCACGATAAAAGTGTGGCCACCGTCGATATGGACGCGCGCCTTCGGCCCGACCACATTTGCACCGTCGAACATACAGGTACTTCTGCATCGGCCCCTTTGGCTGCCGGTATTTGCGCCCTGGCTCTCGAGGCGAATCCTCATCTGACGTGGCGCGATATGCAGTACTTGGTTGTGCTCACTTCGCGCGCTGAACCGCTCGAAAGGGAAAGCGGATGGACGGTGAACGGGGTGAAGAGGAAGTTCAGTCACAAGTTTGGATACGGATTGATGGATGCCAGCGCTTTGGTCACTCTGGCCGAGAAGTGGACCACTGTTCCGCCGCAACATATCTGCAAGACGCAAGAAATGGTAAGTGGCTCTGTTTTTATTTGGTTTTTGGTTTTCTTTTCGGTTTTCTTGTTGTTTTTCTTATTGGTTTTCTTTTTTTTTTTTTTTTGGTTTTGCTCTTTATATAAATTAATTTTTTGATTATATTTTAAAAATTAATTGTTTATTGTCAGTCATTCATAATTTATATTTTCCATTTTTTTTTTTTTATTAATTGATTTTAAAAGTTGACCGGCGCTTTCACATTGCTTAATGTTTGTTTTTCTTCGCAATTAACGGAAAATATGGTTTAAAAAACAATACAACTAGTAATATAATAATAATTAATAAAAATATCTATTTAATTTTTGATTGATCTATAATTACCAATTAAATAATCAATTAAAACACTAAAAACCGGTGGCTGGCCGATAAATAGAGCCGACTATTTACATAAATTACGAATTTTTCTTTCTTTAAATTTAATTTAACAGAGAAGTAATTTTTTTTTTTTAAAGTTTGTATTTCTATTGCAGACCTTTTAATTTGAGTTTTGATTTTATTATCTTTTCGTTTCTTTAATTATTATTTAAGTAATATTTAAAAACAAAATTTCTTCAGTTGATTGCCGGCGCTTTCACATTACTTAATGCCTATTTACTTTCTAACTATTGGAAAAGAAAGTTTGAAAAGCAATTCAATTGATGATAATTTAATGTTTGTTTTAAATTAAAAAAATTAACTTTAAATTGAAAAAACAATTTTTTAATATGAAATGAATAAAAACAAAGTCAATATCCTTCGTAAATTACTAATTTTTGGCTTTATTTTATTGAATTTTGCTAAAAAAAAAACATTTTATTATATTTTTATTATTATTTATTAAAATAAAGTTAGTATTTCTATTTTGGAACTATAAATTTCCAATTTTCATACTTTACCTTTTAAATTTTTAATTATTTTTAAAAGAACAATTTTTATTGCTATTTCTGCGGTAGCCCGGCGCTTTCACATCACTTATTGCTTATTTTCTAAATAAATATGAAAAAATAAAGTTTACAAAGTAAAGCAGCTAAGAATTTAATCTTTATTTTAAATTAAAAAAAAATTTTAATTGAAAAAACAATTTTCAAAAAAGTTATGATTAAAAAATTTTTTTCTTTGTTTTATTTTAATTGGCTAAAAAGTAATCATTTTGATTATGTTTTTATTATTATTTATTGTAAGAAAGTTAGTATTTCTATTTTAGACCTTTTAATTTACTTTTTTTATTCTTTTCCATCCATATTTTTAATTATTTTCTAAAGAACATTTTTTATAGCTGTTTCTGCGGTAGCCCGGCGCCTTCACATTACTTATTGCTTATTTTCTGATTAAATACGAAAAAACAAAGCTTATGGAGCAAAACAACTTATAATTTAACTTTTTTCTTGGAAAAAAATAAAGTAAAATACAATTAAAATATAAAAATTTGTAATAAATAAAATAATTAACAAATATTAAATGAATTAAACCAGGTGGATGACCGACAAATAGACTCAACGTTCAAGTACACGTTGACCCAACGAATGGACGTGAATGCTTGCGCCAATACGATAAACGAGGTGCGTTTCCTGGAGCACGTCCAATGCAAAATCTCGCTGCGGTTCTTCCCGCGCGGTAATTTGCGTATCCTGCTGACGTCCCCGATGGGCACCACGTCGACGCTACTGTTTGAGCGTCCGCGCGACGTGGTCAGTTCGAATTTCGACGACTGGCCCTTCCTCAGCGTGCATTTCTGGGGCGAGAAAGCCGAGGGCCGCTGGACGTTGCAAATAATCAATGCCGGCAATCGGCACGTCAATCAACCGGGCGTCCTCAAGAAATGGCAACTCATCTTCTACGGCACCTCCACTAATCCAATCCAGTTGCGCAGTGCCGCCTCTCCGCAAGTGATTCCCTGGAAGTCGCGCGTCAATTCCTTCACGTTCCCCACGGATTCCGATTCGGTGACGCCGGACCCATCGCTGCCGACCGATAACTTCTTCGGCTCGGCCGCCGATGTCTTCAAGGGCTTCAACAATTACCACAACTTGTATACGTTTGCCGGCTCGGATCCCCAGCAGTTTATTAGCTCTTTGGATGGAAAGAAAGCAATTATCAGGGACGATAATCGCATTGATAACGACGAAGTGGAAACGAAGGAGAATTGCGACGAACAGTGCGACGAGCAAGGGTGTTTCGGGAAGGGACCCAACAAGTGCATCGCCTGCCGGAACAAAAGGATGGGAAAGTAAGTTTTCAAAGCGGCAAATGCAAAAAGAAATGAATGGTTTGCAGTGAATGGTATTTTAATTGCGCGACATTCCTCCGGTTTGCAGGACTTGCGTCAGCTCTTGTCCGCCGAGGAGTTACGGTGATCCGCAGGGAATTTGCCAGCCGTGCCACGAGTCCTGCGACACGTGCACCGGACCGGGACAGAATAATTGTCTCACTTGCTCGCCGGGACACGTGCGTGTCGTCGATTTAGATATTTGCATGCAACAGTGTCCCGAAGGATACTTTGAAGGTAAACACTTATTTCTTCTTTTTTTTCTATCTCTTCTCTCCTTCTTGTTGCGTTAACTTTTAATAGATTCTTAAGCCCTTTTTTACACTTTCTTTTTTGTTTAAAAGTTTTTAAAGGGATTTAAGTTAGTTCTTTGTTCGGTTCGGTTTTAAAAAGTGTTAAGGAAGTGTTAAGGATAAAGGGATTATTTGTTTTATTGGGCTGTTATTGGGGTTATTTTAAAAATTAAAAAAGTGCGCAATTTGTTTCACAATTGTAATCAGCAGAAAAATAATTAAAATTTATTTGAAAGTTTTGCAAGGGTTTCTTTTAAAGAAACAATAGTTTTGTTTAAAATCAACAGAAAATTTGTTTGTAAGTTTTAAATTAATTGAGAAATTTTAAAATTTTCGTCGCAGTTATTCTAGAATTTCATTTCTGATAGAAAAATTAATTAAAATTAATTTTTTTACTTAACTTTCTGAATTTTATTCATTTTTAAAGTATTTTAAAAATGCTTTTATAATTTTTTAATTAATTGACAATTTTTTTTTCTTTATTTCCAAAATTTTTAATTGGTTCACCTAAATTTTATTAAAATAAAGTTACAGTTGTTATATTTTGAATTATTTAAACAATTGCATCCTAAAAATAGCTTCTTTTGTTAGATTTTTAATTGAATCTTTAGAAGATTTTACTTTTTTGTTTAAAGCTTTAATAGGATAGTTCTTTAGTTGTTACTTTTAAAAAGTGAAAAAGAAGTGACAAAATGAGTTTTTTTTTTCTTTCAAATCTTCCACTGGATTTTTTAAAAGTTTAAAGTTTTATTGAATTTAAACTTATTTAAACAATTACTTGAAAAAATTGTTTTTTTCGTTCGTTAGGTAAATTTGTAATTTATTCTTAAGCAATTTTGTACTTTTTTTCTAATTTTAATTCTTTTAAAGAACATTTTTTTTTAGATATCTCTTTTTAATAAGCTTTAATTAGTTTTAAAAGTGTTTTAGAAGTAATTAAACTTTAATAGGTTAAAAAACAATTTATTTTTCAAGTCCTTCATTGCTTTTAATTAATTAAAAACCCAAATAAAGTTAAAATAAACGCTCATTTTGTAAATTAATCAAGTAAAGTGGTAAAAAATTGCATTGAAAAATTGCAGATTTCAACGATAAGACTTGCACCCCTTGTCAGCCGAATTGCGCCAGTTGTCTGGACCGGCCGGACCATTGCACCAGCTGCGACCATCACCTGCTCCTCTACCATAACAAATGTCTGGCATCCTGTCCGTCCAACACTTACGAAACGGAGGATTACACGTAAGTACCATCCCATGTCTCTCGCCACTACCACTCTCGACGTGTAAAAGTAGATACCAGAAGATGAAGAAGAGAAAGTAATAAAACAAATCAAAAAAAAACGGGGAAAAGGAAGAAGAAAAGAAAAAAAAACTTTCTTATCCTCTGTAGAAGAGGCGACCGCACTTTAATCCATTCGCTGCCGCCCCCCATTCCATTGGCCCCATTGTAAATTTGATTTTGATTTATTTAGGTGCGTGACGTGCCACGAATCGTGCGAAACGTGCAGCGGTTCGAACAGTTCGCAATGCATAACTTGCGGCGCCGGCCGCTTCTGGAACGAGGGCCGTTGCGTGAAGTCGTGTCCCGCACATCATTTCGCCGATAACAGGCACCGGGAATGCATCGAGTGTCCGCCGGGATGCTCGGAATGCAATAAAACTACCTGTATTTCCTGCCTGGACGATTGGGTCGTAAACATCAAGGGACGCTGCGTTCCGCACGGAAGCGATCATTGCGATACAGGTAAATATCCTTTATACGGTACTGCTCCTCTCTCTGATACAGGATACCGGATACGGGATGCAGGATATGCCCCAAGCAAAACAACTTTATCACCCTAATAAACATTTTACACATTTTGCTTCTTTTTTCGGTTTTATTTTTTGCTTTCTTTCTTTTATTTTAATTATTAATTTAATAAATTAAAATTTCCTTAATGAAACCACCTCAAAAGACAACGCAACGAAATTAGATCAAACAATTAGAGTCTGTCTAATTAGCGTAAACATCCTGTTTACCAATACTGCACAAACCAACGGGCGGCAATGATTAAAGTATGCAAACACTAACTTAATAAGTGTGCTGCAAATACAACGTAACCGCCGCCACTGCTAAAGGTTGTGGCAGCCCTTGAGGTCTAATTATATCGGAACTAAATAACGATTTGCGGTCTCTGTTGCGATTGTTTGCCATTTGGCATTAATTCCTCCGTTTCGGCTTCCTCCGTTTCAGACCAATACACGGACGGCGGCCTCTGCAAACAGTGTCATTCCACATGCGGCACTTGCGACGGCCCCACCGAGCACGCCTGTCTCTCCTGCTCGCATCCGCTGATCCTGCAGGGGACGCGCTGCGTCGCCGAGTGCGACCGCGGACGCTTCCACGACTCCGCGTCGCATTCCTGCGAGCCGTGCATCCACACCTGCTCCGAGTGCTCCTCCAAGTCGAATTGTACCAAATGCGTCTTGGGTCTACAGGTATTTCATCCTTTTTTTCTGCTTTTTCTTTCTTTTTTTTTACTCAATTTTTAAATGATGAAAAAATATTCTTTTAATGATAAAATAATAGTTTTTTAAAGATTAAAAAAATCTTTTTTAAGGATTAAAAAATAAATAAATTTAAAAATAAAAATAATGAAATTTTGTAGTTGCAAAGTGGCGACTGTAGATCGACGTGCGCTTCCGGGTACTTCAGCGACCGGGGCGTCTGTTCGAGGTGTTACATCAGCTGCGAAACTTGCAGCGGACCCGGGCACGACCAGTGCGTTAGTTGCCCGTCGCTGTGGCAATTGGCCGCTGGCGAGTGCAGGCCCGACTGTCCCGAGGGCTTCTACAAGACGGACTACGGTTGTCAAAAGTGCCATTATTCCTGTAGAAACTGTCCAGGTAACTCTTTTTTACATACTTTCGTTACTTATTTTATTTTTTAACCATTTTTTCTTATATTTTTTAAGTTTTTCATACCTTTTTTAACAACTTTTACGATTAAAGTAAATGGAAAATTCCAAATTTTTATGTTGTTTTTTTGCAGTTTATGAATGCCATAAAAAAAGTTGCGTAATATTTGTTGCAGGCTGTAAAAATGTAGCGGATAAGCGAAGGATCAATGTGGAAGCGTATTTAGTGTCGGCCCAACCTGTGTCCACTCTGCAGCTAGTGAATCCTTTCAATTTCATCACGGGCTTGGCCATCCTGGCTTGCCTGTGCATCGTCATCCTCTTTAGTATCATTTTTATTATCCTGCAGGTAAGTCCTTAATTTTTAAATGTATTCTTTCTAAGTATTTCATAATTTTTATTATTTCTTTTTTTCATGATTTAAGTTGTAAATTCTGGTTTTTGTTTAGTACTTTTGAAATTTAAATTATTTAAATAATGCTAAAGTTTTAAAAGAATTTATTTCATATTTATTTTGGTTAATTAAAATTAATTCGATTAATATTTCTAGTTGGTTTTTAATTAATTCATTAGAAAAGCTATTCAAATAATTTATAATAAGTTTTTATCTCTTATTATATTAAGCGAAGGTATTTTTTGAAATATAAGTAAGTGGGGGTCGTGAATGAATCATGCCAATAAGTACGTTACGCGCTAACGTTAAACTCGCCAGTAGTCGGTCTATGCTCAGTACTGACGCACCCTGCTTAGAGTCCGGTCGCGCGTGTTGCTAACGTAGCGCCATCGATGTTTCCGCTGGTAATTATCTCCTTTAATAAAATTTCTTTTTATTTAATTTTAAAGAGGTTTAAATCAAAATTTGTTTGTAATAATTGAAGACAATTTATTTATTAATAATTAAGTAGCAAAAATATTAAAATATATCCATTATTTTAGTTTTTAATAGCAAATTTGTAAAACTACTTTTTGCAATTTGAGCATCCATATAAAATTCATTGACGCTTTGAAAAACTTTTATAACTTTTTAACTAATTGCGATATCAAAATAATTTTTATACTATTTTAAAGATAATTAGTGCTTATACTTAAATATTATTTGTTAATAATTTATTAATTTTTTATATAATAAATAAGCGAAATTAAGAAATTGAATACTCTGCATATAATCAGAAATATAAGAAAATTTAGACATTTTTCGAAAAACTTATAGAGAATTTAATTCTCTATAATTAATTGAAAAGAAATAATGAAATCGATCCACTAGTTTACTATTTATTAATAAATTTAGATTGCGACTTTAGCGTCAGAGCGCCCCATTTAAAATACATGGAGACGCGGTGACTTCAACGTTACGGAAAGCGACGAACGCAAAGAAAAACTTAAATAACTTTTTAATTAATAATTCAATCTGAAAACTTTTTTCATAATATTATAGGTGTTTTATTTATCTACTTTTATTTAATTAAAACTAAATTTTTAAACAATATTACATATATGGAATTGTTGAAATAATTGTTAAACTCACTTTGGAAAATTTCTTTTTAAATAATTTGCTATTATTTTTATTAGTAATTGTTTCTAATTTATCTAGGAATAATAATCAGCAATAAAAGTTAAAATTATTAGTCTTATTTTTCGATTAATTGCAAATTTTCTATTGATTGGTTTTTTTTTATGAAAAATTCATTGCAAGTATGTAGAAAATTGTTTATAACTTTTAAACTTATTGAAAATTTTAAAAATTTGTTTCAGTGTTTGTTAGATATATTATTTAACTATTTAAATGTTATAAAAATTAAATTTTTAATTTTCTGCTAAATAATTTTAATTGTTTAAACAATTATTCATCTGCTTGTAGAATTTTTAATTATTCTTTTTGTATTTTTTTTTATAAATTATTATAGATAGTTTAATTATAAATAAAAATCAGTAAAAAAAGTTTAAATATCAGCTATACTTTTTATTAAACAATAAATTTTACAACAATTGTTTTTCCAGAATTTAAATCCCATTTAAACCAAATGGAAACTTTCAGATCTTTAGAAAAACCTTAATAACTTTTGAACAAATTAAAATATTTTCAAGTGTCTTATATTATTCAAAAGGCAATTTAATTATCTACAATAATTTATTTATATTTTTACACACAAAAAAATTAAATTAAAGTAAAAAAAAAAACTAAAAAATAATGACTAAAATATTTATTTTTCTAATAGATTTTTTAAATTTAATTATTACAGAAAAACAGCGTGCAAAACGCGGCAAGAGGATACAATAGAGTGTCGATAAAGAAGCCGAAGGTAACGTGTAACTACAACGTAGTGGCTGTGAGCGACGGAGACGATTCAAGCGACTCCGACAGCACCATCGAAGAGCAGAAGCTCATCAAACCGACGAAGGGAACGACGACGACGACAAAGACGACGACGAAGACTACGGACCGGACGAATTGTTAGTTGTTCCCATTCTCCCCAATGGCTGTTGCTTTGTACATACAAACAAAAACAAAAACAAAAACAAGAAAACAAAATATGAAAAAGCACCCAAACACAAAAACTATGAGAGTCCTCCCTGGATCACCTAAAAAAGAAAATGTCTAACTAACTCACTCTAAATCTAAACGATAGCTGTATCTAAGATAAGTCTCTATCTGTCTTCATTGGAATTCACTAAGTACCAATTTGTGTTGTTACCACTCTCTATATTCTTATCATTATCAACGTAAAAATACTTACTGTGGAGGCGTGTCGAAATTCCAAAAGTAATTGCAATGAATTAATTGCAAGAATCCTCTGCCCTTCATCCATATATTCTAATAAGTAATTACTAATTACCGTTTACTACACACAGATCTAATTAATACTATCTATATTAATTAAAAACTACTGTACATAGCGTAAAAAATATTCTCTATTACTACTATTAAAATACCAGCTGAAAGAAAAAAAAAGTAAAATAAAGAAATCAAGTAAATTATGAAAGCTGAAGACGAAAAAAAAAATATTCTATATGAAGAAGAAGAACTAGAAGAAGAAGAAATTGAATTAAATAAATGATGATTACCAATCGTACCAAAATTTTCGTACTTAATAAAGTGTAATGAAACTAATAAAAAGTAAAAAAGTAATAAATGTTGTTATAATTTGTAAGGACGAACAATGAAGACAGCTCAATGTATGAAATCGATTGATTTGATAAATTATAATTACTTAATTAATGAATTAATGAAACCAACTACGCGATAAGGATGAAATAATTGTAATAAATATATGTAGGATAAATTCTAATCTCTAAGGACAACAACTTAAAGTTTAAGAATGAAAACTTAAGTGCTCTTGATATTTCATGTCGTGCGTAAGAAGAAAACAAAAGAAATTACAAGAATTATATATTATTGATATGAATGCGATAAGTAAAGATAGATTCACATAAGGATAATAAATATGGAATTATATTATATGAAAATATAAGAATATAAATAGTTATTTTTAAATGTACACTTTGTATATAATCAATAATAGATAATTGTTTCAATGTTATTTAAGAAATTTTACCGTTTATAAAATCGATATAAAAATATAAAATATGGATGACATTTATTCGATCAGTGCTTATACATATTGCTAATAATGTCCTTTTCTAATTTTTTCGCTTATTTTTTGCTTACATTTTTAAATTCTTTTTCGTTTTTTAAATTGTCAGTCATTAAATTAAACTAAAGTTGCTGTGATTTCTTCATTTTTTAATGAAATTTCACTTTAATTGCTGTTGTTGTAATTTAAAAACAATATTTTCTAAATTATAATTATAATTTTAGGTGGGTAATTATGGGTAATTTGAGCACAAGGCTAATCCATTTAATATTATATTAATTAATTAATTAATTAATCGATTTATTAACTGTGGATATTTTTGGTTTGGATAATTTTTCGAATTGATTTAATTAATAATTAATTTAAAAGAAATTGCACAAGTGGTTGTAGGATTTATGGTTTGCTATAGATATTAAGCAACAATTTGGGACTAATATTGTGTACTAATAAGTGTTACTAACTTTAATTTGAATAATAAACAATATTTAATTTGTTTTAAAAATTTGTTGATTCCACTTTCAGTATGGAAAATTGCTGCAAATTTTTCTTCATTGCAAAAATTGTTGTTTTCTTCTTAATTTTATATTCCAAAATGTTTATTTTATTTTCTTGAAGGTAATTATTTTCATTACCATTTGTATTTGTTATTTAAATAGTAAAAGTGTTCTGTATAACTTTTTAAGTTGTTCTTAATTTAAAACTCATTTTTTAAGCTCTAAAAAGAGCTGATTTTGTTTATTGTTACCTAGAAAATGGTAAAAAATAATTATAATATTTGTTTTAAGTGATTTTTATTATAATGTATTGCTTAAAAAGTGCATATTCATGTAAAATTAATAGAGGTGAAGTGAATGTGAGTCCAGCCGACAGGTACGTTACGAGCTAACGTTAGACTCCCCTGCAGTCGGTCTCGGTCATACTCGACGCGCTCTGCTTATAGTCCGGTCGCGCGAATCGCTAACGTTGCGCCGCCGATGTTTGTGTAGTGAATATCAGCCCTACAGTAAACATCCTGTGAAAAATTAGAAAATTGTTCTATTTTTAAAATTCTTTAAAATAATTAAAGGCAATCTAATTAGCTGTAATTAGGAGTAAAAACCATTAAGATCTGTGTATTAATTTAGATTTCATTAACAAATTACTAAAAGTACTTTCAATTGCCAAATGTCCAATGATTAAGGGACAGAGAGAAAAAAATTAATTACATTTGAACCAATTAAGATAATTTAACAACGTTGGTGTCATTTTAAAGACAATTTAATCAGAAATTAATATTAGGTATAAATATTTCACTTTGCGTTTATAAATAATTTATAAACAAATTTCAAAAATGAAATTCTTCATATAAAATTATTTACCAGCAATAATTAAAATTTCAATTACAATATTTAAAGACAATTCAATTTTCTTTAATTTCGACTAAAAATTATTACAATTAGTCGATTACTTTTCTAAATAAATCAACATTTGCTAATTTTTACAGATTAATTTAAGCAATTCTCCTATATTATATTGAAAGTTGCCCTATTTTTTACTGAAAATAATCAAAAAGATCCCTCCCTTTGATATTCAAGTGAAAACCGCATGAAAAACGCATTAAAATTGCCAGGAAAAACTAAAAGTTCAAATCTGCAATAAAAATTGTCTGTAGGGAACGCGAACTGAGCCGCCATTTAAAATACGTGTAAAAGAGATAGTGGCAAAGTCGATTTATTTAAAAATTAGGCACTGATAATACAAAAGCGTACGTAATATAGATGAAGTTCCGCGAAATACAGATTATATTGCAGTTTCAGGGCATAATTCGATGTAATTCGGCTTTAAAAGCAAATTGTTACAAACTTTTTCGCGTGTATTTTAAATGGCGGCTCGTTCCCATCTCCTACAGAGACTCCAATGGCGGACCTAAAAGTAGTGTACGTTGGGTTGTCAACCACTATAAACAATTTAAAATTATTGTTAATTAAGTTTTTCATTATCTGTTTCGATGGTTTAATGCATTATTAAGTGATATTTATTAATGAAAATTATCTAAAGTGTCTTTTTATTATAATTCAATGTTTTAAATACTGTAATTACTGTACTTGGAGACTTCCGATGCGAAATTCATCGCAAAAAGCATTAAAAAAAATTAATTAACTTTTTAACTAATTAAAATATTTTAATTATTCTGGTATCATATGTAAGACATTTAACCAGCTAGTTAAATAATTCATAATTGAATGTATTTGTTTTAATTAAGCAACTAATAATTTCAATACTTTAAAAAGTTTTTTCTTAGTCTCATTAAAATTTAATTAATATTTCTATTAAAACCAACTTACCAAAACATTTATTATAAATAACATATTATAAAACTATAAAGGAAACCAAAAACTAAAAAAGAAACCTAAAAACCACTTTAAAAAAGGACATTACTAGCAGTAATGATTAAAAAACAAATTAAAGAAGTTAAAATTTCATACTTCCCAAGAAAACTTTGATATTTTCTACTCTGAAAAGACATTATCCCAATACTGAAAGAAAAAAACTAACAATCTCAACAATAAACATTAAGAAAACATAACTTTTAGTATGAATAATTTATTTTACAGCATGTGCACTGATTAAAAATTAACAAAAACAGATCTTAATCGACTACTTCTCATCTTTAGTACACACAGAATTATAACTTAATAGGTAAGCTTTTAAAGTATACAATTAAGTTTCGAAATGCACAATTAAACAAACAAACAATCAATCGAAATCAAATAAACGAGCGAAAATAAAAGCGATTGGAAGTATCTCTTAAACTAGCAATTTCTTACAACACAAAATTACGGTGCATTAATTAAAGTCGATTAATAATTCCTATAATATAATTAAAATAGTAATTAATTATATTTTTACTATAGGAGCCGACAGAAGAGAGAGAGAAGAGGGTGAAGGAGAGAGAGAGAGAGAGGATCGACACGTTTATCAAAAATAAGCTTGCTCTGCTTGTCCACTAATCTTTTAGCCTTCGTTCATTTGAAAAATACATTTTTTTCTTCAGTCTACTTACAATTATTATTCTTATTAATAGTCTTAACATTAATATGCATATTAGAAAGAAGGACCAACAAGTGGAAGAATAAATAAACGCCAAGTTAAATTAAAACAAACAAAAAGAAAACAAACAAAAAATAATAAAAATTAAAAAATAATAAAAATAAACATGAAAAGAGAATCTTTAAACAATATTGTTAAACGCTATCACATTGCAATTGATTTTTTTATCTTTTTTTCTTTTACCTTCTTTTTCATTTTTAGTATATTATATCTATTATTGTTGCGCTAATTTTATGTAATTACCTTGTTTTACTGGTAGTTTTTACGCATGAAAATTGATATTCGGGCGAGAAATAACTAAAATGCCAGGAGTACGGAAGAGACGAAGAGAGTTGCGATTATTATTGCCTCGAGATATTGATTCACCGAGCTTCCTTGGCCGTTAGCTTATCGATCAGCTCTTGAAGCGGAGCCAATTCGCGTCTTTCTATCAGACTAAACTCCTGCAACAACACAAAAATCAATAGTTTCAGTTTTTACTATTAAAAAAAAATTGCTTTACATTTTAAATTTAGCAGTAACATTTAAAAAATAAACTTTAAAAACAAAATTTAGCTTTAAATTCAAAAATTAGCTTTAAAAACAAAGCTTGCATAGCAAAAAATTAAAAATAAGCAAAAATTACCTGAACAAAAAATATAAAATGCTTAAAAGACGTATTCAAATGAGCCTCTTCTCCCAGTTGAACCACTTCACTGAAGTGCTGATGATAAATGTGTGCGTATACCCTGAACAGCCGTTTTAAAATCGTTTTTGCAATCGATAGAAAGTTCTTTGGAAATGGAACTCCTGAAAATAACAATTCTGCATTAAAAACCTCTTATAAAACGTAAAATAATTAAGAAAAACAAAGCAGCGAACCTATTTTAGAAGGAAACAAAGTTTCATCGTCCAATTGGTCCTGGACCCAGGTCATTAAGTAATCAATGTATTTGGGCGCGGAACACTTGATCGGTTTCTTCACTGTGTGTCCATCGGCCCAATGGTACTCGTACTTTGGGCCGGCCGACATAATCGAACAGCTCTCCTCTGTGCAGAACTCAGTGATTGTTCCGTATAACATATTTATTTGGTTGAAAAAATCTACAGCTGCAAATAAATGCAAACACAATTCATGTAGCTATGCAATTAAGGTCTTTACTTAATTAAATAGAAGAATAAAAGTGCTTACTGTTAACAGCCACCCATTCATTAAGGTCTTCACCTTCTGGTAACATCACAGCTAATCGCAAATTGCCAGAGCCCAAGGTTGCAGCAGCATGTTTCATCAGCTCATACTGGTGCGTCCCTTCCGGGATATTCTTCTTTGGCTTGAAGGTCTTTGAGGATCGACTACCGCTAAAAGAAGTGCTGCAAATCGATAACAATTCTCGTCAATTCAATTGCACTGGCCATTGATTGGGAATTCTATATTTAGTGCGACTTTAAGTGCCCTTTCGGAAGCCACAGATACTCACAACAGGAAACTCATGACGAACGAACGGCAGCAGTCCTATCTGTGTAAACAACCGCAATAACAATAATTAGTTTATTACAATTTTTCCGACTTAATTTTTAGCAACAAATTCACGTATTTGTACAATGACCTCACTTACATACACATACGCACCTACACACAGATATGCAGTCTGTCAAATTTTTGACAGACTATCAAAATCTAGGGGTATTCTGGGGATGTTTCAGTTGCAAGCCTGCATTCAGCTGTTCTGTATCTATCATAGTAAATAGTGCAATTATTATTTATAATTGAATAATTAGTGGCTCAAGCAATGGAGGCGGCTGCTAAAAGGCAGGATTTGCCGCCCCCGGGCGGCTATGAAAGCATCAGCTATAAAAGAGCGCCTGCAAAGACCTATTTCAAAGGTAAGCGAAAAATTCATAAAATTATATAATTCCTAACCTAAAAATTTCAACATTTTTTAATATTTTAATATTATTTTTCATTATTATTTGGGTAATTATTGAAATTATTTGCAATTAGGGCGCACCATGTTCATAGGATATGCTCTAATGATGGCAGGCTCAGCTTATGTTTATCTGAAAACAGCAGCTAATGTGCGCCGAAAGGAACAGGAATACTTATCAGCAACCTATGCTCTGATGCCGCTCTATTTGGCGGAAAATCAGCGAATTCAATTGAAACAGCTACGCCGTAACAGGGACGCTGAACGGGAACTAATGAAGGATGTTCCCGGATGGGAAGTAGGCACCTATTATGGTGAAAAGATTTTTAAGGCCAACAAAATGTTGGTTCCCTTTCAAGCTGGACATCTGTATGTTCACGCTAGTTATGATGATTACTACAAGCCTTATTCAGTCAAAGACCTGTTGGTTTAAATTTATAAAGATTTAAGTGGATGAAAAAAAGTTGTAAAGATTGTTTATTAGTAGTTTTTAGTCTTATAATACATGTTTTATGATTTTAGATTGCAGTCCGCAAGTGTACAAGACATTTTCTGCCCAGAATAAATCCTGTATGCAGTTAGAATGTTTTCGGTCGTCTTTGTAGCTTAGTTTAAAACTAGATTCGCAAATGTCGTAGACCACAAGTAAATTATTGCTTCCGCAAACCGCCAGTTGGTCTTTTTTGTTAAACAAAACTTTGTTAATCAGACTTTTGAAGCAATGATTTACATTTAGGAATTCCTTGGGTTGCGTGGCGTCTAGTAAATAAATGCTGCCGCTTTCGGAGGCTACAGCAATTAATTTTTCATCTGCAGAGCTTAAAGAAATGCTTGTCAAGCCGCAAAATTCGTTTTTGTAGAGCTGAACAGCTGGTTTTTCCATTCTGGAGTCCCAAATCAAAGCGCGCCCGTCTTGGCCAACCGAATAGAATATTCTATTGTCTTTTCTATTGGTTTCAATGCCTGCTATGAAATCAGTATGGTAATCTGTATAATTAACGATGTTCTTCAAGAATGCGCAATTTAAATCCCAAACCGTTAGGTGTTTATCAGTGAATGTTAAAGCATGCCTGGGATCAGTGTTCCATAAAGAAATTCCTTTGATAACTTCGTAGTGTTCGGCACAATCTATCCAAACAGGCGACGGCTCGTAGATTCCTTCAGGTAAATTCAGAATTTTCAGATAATAATCGCTTTCAGAGATCAGCAATTGCCCACTGTTGTTCTCTATAAACTTTCCACAGTGGATTATCGAACTGTTGTAATATGAATGCCATTTAGAGTCTTCATAGCTGGGAAAATCTTTGAAAACTTGCAGCGAGCCTTCCCAAAAAGTCCCTGTGGCATTCGTGGTGCCCACCAAAACGTTGCCCTGCGCATTCATGTCCATGAAAATGCTGTCCTTGTAGAGTGTGGGGCATTTCGGTTGATTGTAGTTTGCAGACATGGGTTTATTTGGTGGTTCTAAGTACGGTATGTCCATTGTTTTTGTTAAGTGTTTTTTTCTTGGTTATTCTGCCTTGAAAAAGCTGTTTTGAATAATAAAAAGTTAGATTTTAGTGGGAGGTTTTATTGTTTCTTACCTGATTTAGTTTTTGTTAGTTTATTAGCAAAGAAAAAGCGTTTTGAAGTAATTTAGAACCGTTTCTACACAGAATGCAGGTGGAAAACCTAACCTTATTTGTTTATCTTGGGGTAATTATTAAAAATTTGCTTGGAAGTTTGTTTTTAATCATTGTTTGTTTAATAATTAGTGTTAAATTTATTTTAGGAGTTTTTAATTTACAATTTGTTGCTTTTTTTCAGAGGTTTTTCTTTAATTTTCCAAGAGTAACCTTCATAGAGGTCATAAGGAAAATTCAAATTTTTGTATAAAGAGTTGCCTATGCTTCCAACAAATAAATTTAAATATTTATAAATTACTTTAATTAGTTTTTCCGATATTACAAATAATAAATTTCCATCTTTTTAAGCCGATATATTTATGAAATTTATTATTAAGCATAATTTTATACAGTTTATGTAATCAATATCAGTTTTTCCTGCAAAGAAAAAACAAAAAACAAAATTTCAATTTAGTATTTAAATAATAAAACACAAGAAAATGGTTTTAATCAACACTATTTAATCTTGGAAAAAACATTAACGCTGTGGAAATTACCAGCGGATAAATCTTGGGGAGAAACAGGGGACAAAGGTCTTAAAGGAACATTACACTGGAGAGTAAATTGAGAAACATCCATACAATTAAAAGGAGCGCACCCTGAAATCCAATTAAATCCCAAATTAAGCTCAATTAACAAACAACTCCTACTTACAACTAACTTATAACTAATCCTTACCTAATCCTGATCCGTTGCCAGTTACATTTTCATTTGCCATCATTGCCACATGCGAAATATTGCCATTATTAGATTTATTTCTAATTCTTGAAGAAGTTACCAACTTTTTTGCGTCTGTTTTAACTGCCATTGCTGCTTTTGTCATCCCTTGTTGCGAAAAACTTGCTGAAGGACAAGTATAGGGAACATAACGGTTGTTATTACTTTTAGAAGTATCTGAAATCGATGAAGACTTTCGATTATGGTACAATTCTTTGCATCTTTTTGCGTAAAGCAGCCGATCTACAGCGACAAAGAAGTCGTTGTTACAGAGGTTCATCACGGTATGCAAAGTGGCTGGATGGACATTAGGGAACAGCTGCATAAGACGCACAAAGTGGAAGAACTGACTTGATGATTGTCCTAAATTTAATGGCGGCTCTTTTATTCCTTCGAAATTTTTCTCCTCTAAGCTTGTCACGAAAGATGAAGCGTTTTCTTGATTTTCTTTGTTGCTCATTCTTACTGTGAAAGCTGCAGAGGAATTTTCTTGAGGTTCTTTGGCGTTCATTGAGAGGAGTTTTTTTGAGGTGACGGGGGCGGTTGAAGTCCAAGGACTAAGAGTTGGTTGGTTTAAAGTTTTGAAGTTTTCTTGACGTCTTTTCATTTGATTTTTCTGTTTTTCTATTTTAGCTGCTTTGATTTTTAATTATTTTTGCGAATTTGTTTTTGTTTTCAAGCGATATCTTTGATTTTTAATTTTTTAGATATTTTATCTTTAAAATCCTTTGGCAGTTTTTAATAATTAAAAATTGGAAAAAATTAATGCTAAAAGTTATTTTCAGCGTAAAATAAAAAAGTTTTATGTATTTTAGTCACATTTAAAAGACGACATTTCTGATAGTTATCTATTTCCGCTCTTAGTTTTATTTTATTATACTTTAACAGACTGTTTAGAAGCAGTTGCTGATAATCTCTTCGAAATCCCATTTCCTCCTGTTGTAAAATGTGTTCCGAAAGGTCTGTTTAAATAAAACAATTTCTAAGAAGTCCATTTTTTCATTTCTCACTGGCAAATTAAAAAAATAATTAAAAAATTAAACCTTTTTTGTAATAAATATTCTTAAAAGCACTTAAAACTTAAAAGAAAAAATGAAAGACGTTTAATTTTGATGGAAAAACTGGAAAAATTTTAAAGACTTCAACACTCGAGTTATTTTTGTAAAAAAAAGTAAACTATATTATAAAAAGTAATTATTTTTATCTTATCGAGGAGTATTTAACTAAAGTTATTGTTTAAATATTCCGAACGAAAAAATTAAGTGTTTTTTCCGTTGGTTATTGGTACTTAACATTCCTTAAATTCTTCTTTGTCAATTTCCAAGACCTATTTTCACATAATTAGTACTTTTTGCTAGATAACTTTGAGTAACTTTCCATTTCTGATAAACTCAAAACGTTTAATTCGTTTAATTATTGAAAAAAAAAATATTTAAATGTTCAAAAAAAATGATTTATTAATTATTTATATTAATTTAATACAATATATATCTAAAGAGTTAAGCAGTATTATTCTTATTTTATTGAAATGTTTGATGAAATTGTTTAACAATAGATAACTTCTTATGTTTTCTTTTGTTTGTGCATTTAAACTGTTTTAAAGTTTCTTTAAAGTTGAATTTTGGTGACTAATTTTTAATTTCAGCGAAGAAACAGCTCTTTTACGCATTATTTTATATGTTATGTTCTTAAAACGACTGAAAAAAACCACTTAGAAATCATTTAAAGAAGTAAACTGCTTTTTTTAAGATATTAAATTTTATTTATTTTTACTTAGAAGTTACTTTAAATAAGAATTTTTACCAAAATAAACAAAAAAGTAATTTTCAACAAAGAATTAAATTGAATTTTTACTATTTCACTGGAATATATTTGATAAAGTTAAGAGAAAAACACTCATTTGTTATTAAGTCCTCTTTTTTAGTGTATTTAAACTGTTTTAAAGTTCTTTAAAGTTTCTTTTTGTGACTAATTTTAAATTATAGCAAGGGATCAGCTTTTTTAATAATTATTTAATTTGTTAATACTGTTGAAAAAAGGTCACTAAATAGAAAATTTTAAAAGTACTAACTGATAAACAGATTTTTTAGAGATTCGATTTCATTTTTCTTCATTTTGAAATTTCTATAAAAATAATAACTTTTATAGAACGAAAAAAAAAAAAATTATCGAAAAATAAAACAAAATTTTTAATTTTTTAAACTTATTTTTAGTTTTTCCAAAGGAACGGTTCCTTTAATTAATAATTTTTTCATTTGTTATGTTAAAATATGAAAAAGGCAACTTTAAAGTCTCAATCAAATCGTTTGCTTAAATAAAATTTTATTAACATAAAATTTAGTTTCTTACTGTCTTTTAAAATCTTTTTAGTTTTTACTTTTCATTTTTAAATTAATTTAAACCGATTAATTAATTTAAACCTTTAAAACAAACAAAAACTTCCCTTAAAAAATCAACAGAAAACTAAAAAAAAAAATACTTCATAAACTCATTAAAAACCACAAATTCCAAGCACTTCCAAGAAATAAAACTCCAAAAAACCTCCACCTACACCTAAAGCCAAAAATCCGCATCGAATTTCCAAGAATCCCCAAAGAAATTCCATCCCAAGTGAAAAAAACCCAAAGCTTTCGGTTTTCGAAACGCCCCAAAAAAAAAGAAACCAAAACAAAGAGAAAAAGAAGGAAGAAACCGGTAGAAAAAAAAAAGAAAAAAAAAAAAAAGAATCAGAAGCAGAAGGAAAAGAGGAGCGGAAACGCTCTTTGGCAAAAACTTCTTTGGCAAATGGAGTGCTGCTGCAGAGAGTGCCAAAGAGAAGGCGACGCGGCGGCGCGAAGCGAGAGCCAGCCGCAGTGCTTGCGCTCTCCGGCTCTGCGAGAAACCCCTCGACGTCGACGGGCAGCAGCAGCACAGGCAGGACAGAGAGACGTCAGTCAGTCGGCGGTCTCATGTGCTCGATGTAGGTGGCAGTGAGCTTGTGCAACAACAAACATTTGCTCAGTTTTTCATTAAAAACCCGCTGAACATTTACCGAAAGGGAAAAAAACTAGAAAATCCGCGACGGATTACAAGCACCGTAAGCTTTCGACGCCGCCCCCCCAACCGCCCCCGATAACACGTAGCAGCAATCGAGGGCGCCTGTATCTGTCATTTTATAATTAATAATTCAGTGGTGTACAGTGACCGTAAGCAGATGCACCAGCAACTTCTTCAGCATCCAATTCTACATTTAAATTTAAGGGTGAGTTTACTTTTTACTTTTTTAGTTTAGTTTTAATTAATTTATTTTTTTGCCTATTTGTTAATAAATTTAAAAATAAAATAAGTTGTAAATTGGTAAAATGTTAAAATACAAACAGTGCTAATCGATCGCTCAGTTAAGGCCTCTGTGAAGAGAGACCCGCTGCATTTGTAATGATAAAACAAGCGTTTCAAGGCCACAGCCGAAGAACGCGCAATAGTGAAACTCTGTTATTTTATTGGTGCATGAAGCGTTGGCAAGTGGAACGTTACAGACTTATATAATATTTCTATGTGGAAGAAATAAGAGTACTAAATGTGTAAAGCGCGCAACCCTTTAATTGAAAATTTACATTTTTTAAATTAAATTAAACAAAAACAACGAAAAAAAAGAAGTAATGAAAGTTAATTAGCATCTTTGCTAGTAGTGCATTAGCAATATGAAGATTAGGTATTGCTGCTGCTGCTAGGAAGCAGCAGAAGAAGCAAAAGAAGTAAAATAAGATTCGCTGAGTGCAGTTGCGGGATGAAATTGCATCGCAAAGTGAAGAAGAAGAGCGCACCGTGCGCTGCATATTCTTCTTCTTCTTCTTCATCTTCGTCTTCTTCTGCATCTTCTTCTTCTTCTTCTTCGTGTTCTTAGTGTTGTTAGTGGTCGTCGTCTTCTGATGGTCGGCATCGGCTGCCTCTCCGCATTTATATGTAGTATGTAGCGGGTTCAATGACTATAGAAGAGATGTCCAAGCGAGTTTAATTTTTCAATTTTAACTATACTATTTATACGACTAACTGTTTAACATCGTTTCTATTTTCGATTATGGCTCGCTTAAGAAGCTAGGATGTGTTGCCCATGGCAACCTACTTTGCGCTTCTTCTGCTTCTTCTTCAGCTGCTTTTGCTGCTTCGATGTTTTAGCTTCTTTTGCCTTCTTTTTTCAACTTCCGATATTGGATTTTTTCCTTCTTGTAAATTGCTTTTTTTTTCCTGTTATGAAGACTTTGATTAGATCACAATGTGATTACAATTTCATTGCTTTTTTATTCGAATGAAGAAAAAATTAATTGTGTTTTTATTATTAGTTGAATTTATTGGTAATTTTGTTATGAATATTGAATGGGAAATCCGTTCGAAAGGTTTTTGGTATCGATTGGTGTCTTCTATAATTATGATATTGGAGTTTTGGTTTGTGACCCAGTTTGTAATTCAATTTTTTCCAATCGGTTATTGATTTTTGCGCTTCATTTTTTTTTTTTTTTTTTGGTTTCATTGGTCTTATTAAATTTTCAGACGTTTTTATTTCTTCGTTTTGTTACTTTATTTTTAATTTTCAGAGGTAAATTTTAATTCAAAAAGTATTTATTATCAGTTTAGAATATTCTTTTCAAGAATTTTATAGATTTGATGTAAAAGAATATTTTTATTTTTAAGAATTTAAAAGTTTTTATTTAATTGAATATTCGTTTTAGAATTTAAAAAAGTTAGAAGATGAAAAAATCTTTATTTAAATAATATTTTAATGTACAAAATAATTTTAAAGTTAAACAAAAATTGAATTTTAATAAAATTTAAACTTGTTTTTTGTATTTTTTTATAATAACCGATTATTAAAACGAAGAAAATGTTATTTTGTTTTTAGAAATTTGAAAATTTTATTGCTTAATTATGTTTAATTTTAAAATTCCATAAAAAATAATCCTTTTTATTTATTTTTTATTAATGACTTAATTAATTATTAATTCAAACTATCAATTATTAATATTTTGCTTCTTTATAGTTATTTTTTTTTTGTAAATTTAAAACTATTATGATAAAAAAAATAACTTTTTAAAGTTCAAAAAACTTTAATTTAACTTTTAAACCTATAAAAAAACGACTTTTTTAATTTATAAACTAAAAAATAATAATATAAATAAGTAATTAAATGTCTAGAAAAATATTTGTAACATTAATTTATTACCAATTATTGTTTACTACCAAAAATTAACAAATTAAAACTAAAAATGAAGCTTGCAGTAAATTTTATAGTAACTTTGTAATATTTTGCAAACAGTAAGTAATTAATGTGAGTAATAAACGAAAAAAAAAAGAGAATTTAAGTAAACTAATTAAAACTAAAACAAAAAACACAAAAATTTTCACATCACCTAAAAAATGATCCAATTAGCAAAGATTATTTAGTTAATATTTCGCTCTAATTAAGAAACAAAGAAGTTGTTGAACTTAATTTGCCAAAAAAAGATTATTCTCTATTTAATATAAAAAATTATAAAAGTAATTCAAATCAAATGCAAATTAAAACTGTCTATTCAAAATAAAATTTAATTTGCATTGCAAAACTCAAAAGAAATATTTCAGTGCCAGTAATTGTTGTTTTTTGATTATTGTTACTCTATTACTTAACCCAGCAATAATTATTTTTTATTATTTGCAGTTTTTATCAATTATTAATTTCTCTTTGTTATAAAATTTATTGTTTTTTACTTAGAAGTGTAAAAAATGATTGTTTTTTACTTCCTTCTTAATTTGTTTTTTATTTTTGGTTTTTAAAAAGTATATTTTAATTAATAAATCATTAAAGAAAAGAAAATACTTTGAAAAGCTTGAGTAATTTTTATATAACATAAAAAACAACTAAAAAGTTTACAAATTAGTACCAAATAAAGTAAGTAAAAAAAAAAACAATTAAAAAGTGAATCATTAAACGCAAACTAATTTAAAGCACTATTTTTTTTTTTAAAGGCTCAAGAAGAATGGACTGAGAAACGGAATTAATTGAGTTTCCGATCAACCGAGCAGAACGCTTCAACGTTTCGCGTTTTGTAATTTAATCATTTGTTCTTTTGCTCCATACAGTTCTCTATATCTGTACATTTTACATACTAAAAGTTTATAGTCTTTATAGTATAAGAAAAAAAAAATCATAAAAAATTGTAATTTTTTGTTGACAATTAAAAACACAATTTAGAAATCAAAAAAACTATAACAAAGAGTTTATTTCTCGAAACAAAAAAACAACAAAAAATCAAAACTGAAATCAATTAAATTGCTTAATTGCCTACTGTTCAATTGTGAAACTTTTTTTTAACAATTGCACATTTGATTATTATTCAATATTCGATCAAGGTAATCGAAATCATTAAAAAATACACTAAAAATTAATTAATCAGAAATTCAGAAGTAATAAAATCGATATAGAGGTTACACCAAAATAATTGTGTAATTGTGTAATTACACAAAATACAAATTAAAAAATTAGAAAATTTCAAGATGATCATTGAAAGTATAATTTATTTATAGAAATTACCTGTTGGGTTAACAAATGGATAACAAATAAAAAAATAAATGCCGAAGAAGACCTCTATAGTTTGTTCTATCAATGTATTTGTTAATAAGAATGTTAAGCTTAGAAATGTTTAAGAAAACCTTCCTATTTGTTGCTAATCTCGAATCGATCGTGACTAATTTCACGTGTGGCACTGAGGTAATGATTATTATTAGCTATTTATTGTTCCGTTTTCTGTTCCATTCGCTATTTGTGTTCGCTAATTAACGGCAATTAACTTTATCCTTAGATTGTGTTATTGCTGATCTTGACAGTCGTTTAATCACCACACAAAAGGTTTTTATTTCCTTCGCTTCTAAGTTTTTTTTATGATTTTATTTCTATTTTTTTTTTTAGTTTTAAAACTTCTATCTGTTCTTTTAAATTGATTTATATTTTTCTGATTAAAAAAAAAACCGTTTTTTACATGAAAAATGAGTTTTTATTTAATTTTCATTTGAATTAATTAAAACTTGAAAAAAATATCATTTATTAAAAAAATGAGTAAAAAAAAATAACCTAAAAATCATCCAATTAGCAATAATATAAATTTTTATTTATATTTTAGGAAATTTAGCAAATAAAATAAAAAGAAATAATATTAAAAAAGCAATTAAATGTTTTTTGTTTTGTTTTTCTAATGGAATTTTAAAAGACTGCAATGTTTTTAAATTTAATAAAAATTTTGACTGAAAATGCATCTAATTAACGAAAATATAATTTTTTTATTTTTTTTGAAAATTTAGCAAATAAAATAAAAAATAAATAATTTTCCCAAATTAAAATGTTTTTCTATTGTTTTTACAAAAAGAATTTTTTTAAATGCAAAGTTACCAATAAACTTTTCATCGCATTGCGTTGCAACTTCTGTATGAAACAAAGAGAACTTCACCACTGATAATTAATGCGTTAACTATTGCTTATTAAAATTAATTGCATGTTATTTTCAGAGCTTATTTTAAACACTTTGAGTTTGCAGCATGCAGCTGTGACGCTTTTCACATACTGCAATTAATTTTCGAATTACATTTTTTCAACATCATATTTTCATTAATTCCCTCAGCGGAAGTCAAATGTTTTATTAATTTATAAAATTACGTAATTCTTTTTATTTTCTGCAACATATGACTTTATACATATTGTTTAGGTTTCATTGCAGTTGATTTATTAGCAAATTCATAGTTTATTTGAGTTTTATTACTTTCATTAGATTTATTGCCAATATAAATGCTTTCAGTTATCATTATCAATGAAAACTGCTTGGAAATTTTAAATATTTTTTTGGTTTTTGAATAGTTTTAATGGTAATATTAATAATAATTTACTAAAAGCAATTTTTTTTTTCGAATTTAAAAGGGTTTAAAAGGAGAAAATTTCAATTTTATGTTTATTTTTAGTGAAAACTTTGTTTTTTTTATGATGTAATACTTCTTCGAAGAAGCAATGCTTACTAAAAATAATTTATATCATTAAATAGTGAATCAATTTTCTTAAATAATTAAATTCGTTAGATTTCTTTTAGTTGCATAGTTTTTCTGATATTTTAAACTTTTTGAAAACCATTTTTTTCTTCGTAAAAAATTGTTTATTTGGATATTTTGACTAATAAACTATTGCTAATTCCTCCGAAAGTACCAAAGCTAGAAAATAGTTAAATCTATCATTAAATAGCTTAATAAATTTCTCATCCCAAAAACTTTATTTGGTTCAAATCCGTTGCTTCCATTTCCAGATATAATCATTGAAATATCGACTGTTACTTTTTGGAAAAACTTTTAATTTCTTTCGAATTTAAAACTTCATTTCTCTTTATTTAATTCCTCTGAAGATACAATACTTTTTAATATAAAATAATTAAATGATTTATTTTATCAATTAAAATAAAGTTTCATTATTATAAAGTACTTTTTTATTAAAAAAAAAATATTTAAAAGAAAAATAAAATATTAGAAAAAAAAAAAGAAGAATATAACAGTAAAATTGAAAACATGTTTTTTCACTTAAAAATATTTATTTTGAATTACTGATGTTTTATTTTCGGCTTTTTGCCTTCAAAAGCTTCAGCATAGAATTGAATATCATAATAGCTCTTTCAAGTTTTTTTTTTCAGACTTGACTTGTGGATTTCGTACAGGATGTCCGTGAGATAAACACAATTTTACGAAATTAATCTTTGATAAATATAAATAAATTAAATTTAAGAAAACTCTGCATTTGTTGTTTTTATTGAAAACATTAACAAAAAAAAGTAAAGCAAATAAAGTCGAAACAATTAAATAGTTAATAATTATAAAGAACAGGAAAATATTTTTTATTATATTAAAGTGTAGCAAGGTAATTAACAATGTCGTTGATTGATAGTTAAATAATTGACGTAACGGCAAAAGAACAATTTGAAATTTTGCTCCAGGCTGCCCTAATTATCGCGCAGTTGTCCGAAAATTACAGTTTTCGGCTCTTTTTCAAAGTTCAAACTCATTTAATACCGTTTCAACGAATAGGATTTAAATACCAATTCTTTACTGAAATAAAAATTTCAATGAAAAATGAGAAATGTCAATTAAAAAACATAATAAATTCCTCACTGAAATCTAAATTCAAAAATTCAATAAATTCCTTAGAGAAATTCAAATGAAAGAACTCACAATTATTTCTCAACTGAAATAACAATTAGAAGCAAAATAAATTCCTCGGAAAATTAAAGATTTCAAATAATTTAAATTAAAAACTCGATAAAAAGTTAGAGGAAATTAAATTAAAAAAAGAAATTAATTAAAAAATGAAAAAAAAATAAAATAAAAAAACAATGAAAATTTTCCAAGAAACTCAAAAAAAAAAGCCAAGCAGAAGAAGATTAGAGGAAATACTTCTCTAATAAGAAAATTGAAACAAATTCCAATGATGGATGTTGCAAGAAGACAAGATATTTGTTATTATAGCAATTTTCAAATTATTTACACACACACACACACATGCACATAAGATACAAGGAAGAAATGCATTGCATCACTCTAATTACCTCCTTTATGTATTTGTTAGTTTCGTCAAACCCAAAGAAATGAGCAGAAAAAATAAATATATTTAAAAAAAAATAGAAATAAAAAAAATTACAGTCAAAGAAATATTTCATAATTTGTATACTGCTGCTCGTGGAAGGAATGTAAAGATAGATATTTTATTTCTACATATAATATCTTTATATATTCAGTTCAGTGTAACTAATATACTTTTGAGTATAGAGGTTCTATTCAGTAATACATAAGACAAGACATAAGACGTAAGAAGTGAGACGTAAGTGTAATCAGTGTAATGAAAGTAATAGACGGACTGTCGTTATGGTTACAAATTAAGTATGAAATTTGCTACGTTTTCACTTTCCTTCTTCATAATAATTCATGTTGCTTTACCGTTTAGGAAATTTACAATTCAAAAATGTCTCTAAAGACATCATTAATCTTATTTTGTTTCTTTTTTCTTTGTTGCTTTTAAAGTTTTATGGTTTTAATTTAATTAAAAGTTAGTACCAGTCACTTATTCTGCAAAAATTAATTTTTACTTTATTATTAATTCTGCTTTTTATTTTATTTTATTTTAATTTTTTTTTATATATTTAAAATTTTAAATTTTATAATAAATTACAGCCGAATAGAAATTTTAGTAATAAATTTTAAAAATATTTTTATTAGCAATAATTTTATAATCTTTCCCAGCTTAGGATTATTTTCTATTTTATTATTTTTATTTTTTTTATTATTTCGTAATTTTATTGATAAATTTATGGCTCGACTTTAATTGCTATAATGCTCATTTTTACCATGGATTTTGCTCATTTTTTACATGAAAGTCATAACTACCGCCGCCCTTAAACCCTTAATGGCGATGGCTGTAAAGTTATCGTTTCGGTTTTCCTAATTGTTTTTACTGTTTTTAAGCGTTCGTTACATGTTTTTAGTTATTAGGTTATTATTACCTATATCCTATATGTTGTAATACCAAGAATTTATGTCTTGGAAAATAATAAAAAAATATTATGCATGCGGTAAACAGGTCGTTAGATACTTTTTTTTTATATTGCTGCTTGGTGGTAAACTACTTTGCTCGGTTTCAATTAAACTTCCCTGTAAATTGCTTTTCTTTTCTGTTTTTATTGCTTTATTTTAATTTTCTTTTTCGAATGCGAATTATTATTAAAATTTATTGATAATCTTTTTTTAGTTTTTTTTATTTCAATTGATTATTATAAATTTATTTTTAATTAGAGAAGCAAATTGTTAATTATAAAAAGAAACTAAAAAAGTTTAAATTCTGTCGGTTCAATTTAAAGTTTTCTGAAAATTTTCGTTTTCTGTTTTGTATTTTTATCATTGCATTAATGAAAAAAAAATTAAATTGAATTATAATTTAATTGTTTATTAGGGTTCTTATTGTTCAATTAATTTAATTAATTGTTTAATTAATTTATAAGGAAGAAAGGGTAAAATTTTTAGGAAGAAAACAATTTAAACTTTTCTGGGAAATTTTCATTTTCTATTTTCTGTTTTGTATTTTGATTGTTTCTTTTAATTTTATTTCATAATGCAATTTCGCCTTTGAAAGACAAATTATTAAGAAGTTTTAATTTTTTAATTATAATTTAATAGGTTTTTATTATCATTTATTAGACAATCGACAAAAAAAGGAAAAAAAAAACAACCTTAAAATTATGTCTTTTAATTTCATATCATTTTTATTTCTATTTCTATTTAAACAAATAATAGTAATTATTTTTAATAATATTTATTAACTTAGTTATTATTACAATAAATGGGAAAAAATATTACTTCTTTATTGAAGAAAAAATAAATAAACTTCAATTTCAGTCACTTTATAATAAACTTTTCTGAAAATTTTCATTTTTTGTTTGTTTTTTTTTTTCGATCGTTTCATTTTGGTAATTTCACTTTTATTTTTATAGTTTAATAAATTAATAAGTAATAAATTTAAATTAATGAATAATTAATTTATACTAATAAATTTTTATTACAAATAAATAAAACTTATTATATTACGTCAATTAAAAAGAAAACACAAATAAAAACTAATGAAATTAAGGAAATACTATAAGAAAAAACCAAATAAGACCAAAAATTCGATGAGAATTTTTCAAATAACGGAAATATCAGCAATTCTTTCGGCGAAACGCAATAATCATTTTCTTATTTCATATCCCTCAGTGTCTCTCAGTCTCTTCTGATCTGAAAATTCCAATAGAACTCTTTCTCAGAAAAGAATTCTGCAATATATTGCATATACACCGTGAGTCATCTTCCTTTACCCATAATTCCAATAATAATAATAATAATAAAATAACTAACTAAAAAAAAAGAAGAAAAAGAAAAAATGCGGATATCTGTTTCGGAAAGAGCTATCTAGAGGCGAGGAAATTGAGGAATGCAAATGATGCAACTTATAAGTACCTAGAGTTAGTTAGTTATACAGACAGCCATAGAGAAAATGCTAACGCGATGAGTCTTCTTAATATTAATTGCATAGGTCGTGTTGCATACTTATTTAGCATTTATAATTTACAATTTCTAATTACAATAACAATGGTACTGGCAATACATAGCATTAGAATTGAATATTTTATTCCTATTTTGTCTCTGTCTCTGAATGTCTATCTGTCTGGCTCTCTATGTCTATGTCTGGACCTTAATTTAAGCCTTTAAAGCCCACATATTTTATTACAAAAGGATAAATGAAAGAATAAAATAGGATAAAAGGAAATGGTAATGGCAGCGCATAAAAGTAGGTACTCACTTGTTAGTTAGGAACTTTATAAGGTATTTGCACAATTGCTCAATTGCCTATTAATTGCTTTGTAATTAGTTTCCCAATTAGCAGTCGCTAGTCGGAAACTCGGAAGCTCTTACCTGTTCTGCATTTCTATAGTTATTAAATATTATGCACTTTGTCTATTGGAAATCAATATTGTAAATTTGCACATTGCACTTGGAGGATTTTACATTTTACTGTAAAATTTGTCTTTTTACTTTGGTATTTTGTGTTTTCACAAATTTTTTATTTGTTTTAGTAATTTTACATTTACTTGTAGTCTTTTTTATTTTATTTGTTTCTCATCGAAAAATTTTCTTTCGTTTTAAATAAAATTAAATAAATTAAGCATTAAAAACTAAATAAATTAATCATTAAAAACTGTGAAAATTAAATGTTTTAGTAATTTAAAAAAATCGTTTGCTGTTTAAAATACGTTTTTCCTAATTTTTCCTCAGATATTTTTCATTGAAGAAATTTTATTTCTATAATTGTTCAGGAATTTATTACTGATTGAATTTTTAATTAAAAAAATGCTATAAATTTATTGATATATTTCCTTTAGAAACAAGAAAACAGGAAAAAACACTTTTAGAAAAACAAGAATTACTTGTTTTCGATTTTTAATTAATGGAATTCGATTTTTAATTAATGGAATTCGATTTTATGAAATCTTTTTTTTATTTTTTAATTAATTAAATACCGTTTTTGCTTAATGGTTTTTTGCTTGGATTTATAAATTGATTTCTTAAGTTTATAAAAAGTTTTAATTTATTTCTTAATTTCGAAAATTAATTATCTGTAACTGAAAATGTTAAAATTATTAAAAATCGCTATTATTTTTATGCTAAAAAGCGATTTTAATAATACAATTTTAATTAATTTCTTGTTATTTGAAAGCTTTCAGTTAATTGCATAATGCATTTATTAATCGTATTAATAAAGTGACATTTTATTAGTTGAAATATTAGAAAATGAAATTGAAAGAACATTCCTGAGTTAGTTGTTCATAATTCATAATATTAATAAAATTCGTAGTTAATATAATAAATTAATGAAATAAAATTGCGAAACTATTATTTATTAACTTTTAAATCTAATTTTAATCTAGCAGTTTTTTTCACATTAAATTTCTGTAGATTTTCAATTTAAAGTAATTTTTTTTCTAATTTAAAATTAAAAATAAAATAAAATAATTCATTTAATTTCTATTTCTATATTTCAATTAAAAATAATTCATTTCTTTTCTCTTTTTAAATTAAATATAAAAGTGCACGCTCAGTTAGAATTTAATAAAATTAATTTAAAAATATTCTATTTGACAATTAAAAACTATTTTTTTTTTTTTTAAGAAAAACAGAAGTAAACTTAAAGAAAAATAAAAATTAAGTACAATCTTGGAATCTCCTAAATTATAAATTATACCTTACATGAACAAACATTGTTATGACATTACAACATAATTGTTTTGTTACTACAAAAAACATAAGACAAAAAAAAGCTAAAATCCAGTAAAAAGTAAAAACGATTCCAAAGTCATTACATTACTTAAATAACTTAAAGAACCATTAAAAAACTGACACACACACATGAAAAATGCAAAAACACAAAAAGAAACAAAAAAAAATAGGAAACCAGAAATGGCAAACCTATTAAATAAATCAACAAAAGACACAAAAAACAATATAAAAAAATAATAGAAGTGAACAAATGAACCGCCATTACATTCTCTGAAAATAACTATACTTGTAAAGAGTGTAGGTAAATAACGAAATATTTACTCAGCTAGCTACTATTGTGTAATGCACATTGACTTATTTAACAGTACATTAACAATAAATTTCTTAAAGAACAAATTTGACATTTTCAATTTTTATCCTTCTTTCATTGTAACGCATTATTCTTATTCTTCTTCTTATTCATCATCTTCTTCTTCTTCAAAGAAATCTAAGAAAAGTTCTTCTTCTGCAAGCCAATTAATAATAATAACACAAAAATAACATTAATAACGAATGTTAAACCTAATTAATCTTTTAGTTTACATTTTGCAATACTTCTTTCATTACTTTTATTATTAATTTTAATTAAATAGTAGAAATAATGTTTACAGGGTGTTTTTCTTCTTTAAAATTGGACAAAAATCTAATAATTTATTGAAATTACAGTAATTCCTAATGAATCATCTTCATTTTCTTCTTCTTTATATTTTTTTTTTTTGACATCTGAAGAATAAATAAGGAAAATCAGTAGACATTTTTAGAGAAATAAAATTCTTAGTCTTCAAAGAAATCTAAGGAAAGTTCTTGTGCAAGCTAATTAATATTATCTAATAATAACTCTAATAACTAATGTAAAACCTAATTAATGTCTTAGTTTGCATTTAGCAATACTTCTTTCATTACTTTTATTATTAATTTGAATTAAATATTAGAAATATAGTATACAGGGTGTTTTTTCCTTTTTAATTGAATTTTTTTTTTATTGAAATTGTTGAAATTTTCAATGAATCTTCTGCTTCTTCTTCCTGTGTTTTAACATCTGAAAAATAAATATAGAAATTCAGTAGACATTTTTTTAGAGAAATAAAAATGGACCAATAGAAACCAAGAGAAAAATGGAAAAAAACGTATAAAACAAAGAGATACTGATGCATTAAGCGCCATTAGTACAGTTTGAACAATAATTTAATTATCTAATTAAGCATACAGAAGCTTACAGAGGCATACAGAGGCAGAGGAGAGCGGAAACAAACGCATAGAGCTGTAGATAGCTAGAGTATAGACACAGAGGATATTCAATTACCATCAGCTAGCACTCTCTTAAACGGCCTTCATCAGCTTAATCATCACTACCAGATTCATTTACATACGTTTATCTAATATTAACACTTTTAATGACTGTTTACTTACTTTTTTTTTCATATTTTTAATATACTTCTATATATATTTTTTTTAATTTTTATTATTTTATTTTATTGATTTCTTTTTCATAAATATGCAGAATTTCAAAGTCTTAACTAATTGCTGATAGTGCTGATGGTGTTGATGAAGATGCTGATGGTTGTGTTTCATTGATCGGTATTATTATTACACCCATGAAGCATATAAATTATAAGCATTGCTGATTGATAATTGCTAATTCCTAATTGCCATTGACTATTAAGCTCTAAGCTAACAGCAAACAGCTAACACTTTAAATGATTAAAGAAATATTTCAAGGAAGGTTATATTCCATACGTTTCTTATATTATTATTTATTTATTTTTTTACTATGGGTTTTCTGATAATAATAATAATAAAAAATGTTTATTTTTTTTATTTGATTGTAATTTCTGTTGTTGGTTGTTAGTTGTTAGTTGTTGTTTAATGGGGGGATAAATTATGCGGATAATTGTTTGGTGGTCATTGCTGAATTGCTGCATTGCTAAATGTTTAGTTCTAGCTTAGATGGCCTAGAACTATAAAAAGAAAGAAGTGGGTTAAAAGAACAACTACTACTTTGAATTCTGTTTTTTTTTATTCTGAGTTTAGGTGGAGGAAAAATGTCGAAACTAGTTTTTTTTTTTTCTGTACTGGTCAAGTTTGTAGTTTGGTAATTTGGATTAAGCAAATTTTTAGATGGTAATTATGCTAATAAATAAATAAATAGTTTTTCGTGCTTTGAATTTGTTTTATTTTTAGCTGCTGGTGTTTAATTTTTGTTTCTTTTAGTTTTCGCATTTTGTATTTGTAATTTTTGGTTCTTTGCTTGTAATGTTTGTTTCAGTTTTTCTATTTTTTTTATTTTTTCGTTTGATTGGAGAGTTGAAGGAATTTTATTTGAAATTTCCTCGCCAGTTTATATGTCTTAACTAAAAAGAAGCTTTTTAAACTTTAAACTTTACTTATCTTACCTTTAAAGTTTTCTAAAGAAAATTAATTAAAAAAATTAATATAAAATTCAGTAAAGTAACATTAAAACTTTTTTTTCTGATAAAAAAAACTTTAATTTTCATACATTTTCAAACAAAACTATAAAAAAGAAGAATAGAAATTTCATTTCTTCTTAATGTTCGCTATTTTTTTTTTAATTTACAGCATTGAATTAAAAATAAATGGCGCCGAAAATTGCATCATTTCATATTACCGAAATTATTTCTTGCCAAAAGTAACAAGAAAACAAGCCAAAATTAATATAGCACTTGAAAATGAAATGCAATTGCAACTAAAAATACGATTTAAAAATTTGTAAAGTTGTCAGTTTGATATTTAATTGTATTTTTTTTTTTAGTTTTAAGTTTAATCTAAATGAAATTTTAACTTGCTTTAACTTTCCTTTGCAAGCAACAAACTTAAAAAGGGTAAGATATTTTTTTAAGTCCTTCAAAATTTACTTTTAAATACTAAAATAATACTAATTAAAAATTTAAAAAAAACAGCAAAGAAACACAGCAAAACAATAAAAAAAAGCAGTAAAGAAACAAACAATAAATAAATAAATAAATAAAGTAAATAAGAATAAATCAAATTAAAAAGTAAATACCAATTTGAAAAGTGTCTTAAATCATGGAAAAGTCTTTTAAATTTTTTAACTATATGAAAATTCAGCTTTTTCTTTTATTTTCACAGCAAGCAGTTACTGTTTTAAATTAAAATTAACAATTCAAAACATTAAAAATGAAATTTACTTTTAAAAACCTCTTAATAATTATTTTTAAGTCCTTTAAAAATAAATTTAAAATTTAAAAATCCAATAAATTGTAAAGAAACCACTAAAAATCAAAAGAAAAGCACAAAATAAGAATAAAAAAGTAGGATTTTTTTTTAAATATCCTGTATAGAATTGTTTGCCAGTAATATTAGCAAGTCGCCATAAGTGTCGAAGAGTACAGTTATCTATACGAATGACTTTAGAGAGTGGTAAGTACTCGTCGTGTGTGCAGATACTGCCAATGATATGAGTTTCCACAAATAGATTACATTGACTTTTAGTTACTATGTATATATTGCATTGTACATATAAGAAGAAGCACGTAGACTCATTTTTTTCTTCTTCTTCTTCTTCTTCTTCTTCTTTTTAATCCTGCTACTTACCTTTATTTTTTGACCAACTTTTTACAATTTAATTTTATTTGTAATATATATTTGTAATAAAAGAAATTGAACCAAATTTAATAAAGAAATTTCAAGTCGAATTGGTAGACTTGAAGAAGATGCTGCTGAAGATTGTGTGCATTGGCCCAATGGGTCATGATCAGCAACAGCATCAGCATCAGGTGGTTCAATGGTTCAAGTTTCTTCTTGTAAACCCGTTCTTCAATGCGATACCTATGTGTGGCGGTAATAATGGCTCTTTTGATGGTCATTGGTCAATACCCAATGGTCATTACCACTCGTTTGCTCTTTTGCAATGTCCTCTTCTGCTTCTTCTTCTTCTTCTTCTTCTGGGTTTTTCTCATTTTCTCGATTTTTAAATTGTGAAACGAAACAATTTAAAATTAAGCTAATAATTAAAGATAAAAATTTAAAATTCAATCATTAAAAACTTTTTTTTTCTGTTAAAAAAGAGTTTTATTTGACTCTTTTACCGCAGATAATTTAAATTTATAACTTTCTTTCAGAAAAAAGTAATTTAAATCTAAAGGAAGTAATACCGCCGGTTGTCATAGTAACAGCGGCGGCCATCATGAATTTTCAGCCAATCAGATGGCACTTTGAAAATTAATTTTTCAGTTATTTTTTTAAAGGATAAAAGTAAATGGAAATTTTTTAATTTATAAAAAATACTTTTTTCTGTCAAAGAAATTACTTTAATTTGATTATTTAAAAAAAAATTATATTAATTTAAAACTCCACTTCAAGTTTCAACAAAAAAATTACTTAAAAAAAAACTTTTTCTAACAAAATTTGCTTTGTCTTTTGAAAAAAGAAAAACTAAACAGCAGCAAGTAGAAAATAAACTTTTTGTTTTTACATAGGAATCATAAGATATATTACATGGTAGTCAGTAGCATCTAGCTAGCTAGCAAAGCAAACAAACTGATTAATTAACTGGCAAGGGTTTCAACGATATCGTAATTAACTACATTTACTTACTACACATAAATTACAAGCGAAATGACACTAACTAATTACGTAATCATTATTCTCATCGGTGTTCTTCTGATGCTTCCTGCTTAGCAAATTCAGCTATTATTATTATTATTAATCAAACAAATGGTACTCAGTTAGTCAGTAGTAAACAACAATTTAGATAGAAATTGTTAATTCACTTGAAAATCCGCTAAAAAACAGCAAATTGAAATTTCAAAGAAAAGTTATGACTAAGTAGCAAAAAACTGAAAACGTTTTCCTGAAGGTTAAACTTATATATCTTTGCGAATAAAAACCGCATCTATAATTACTGTTAAGCATCAATATAATTGTTTAAGCGTACAGTGAATGCAGTTTTACAATGCAATTGTGTGATGCAAGTGCAAATTTAAAAAATAAATACCTCTTAAAAAGGAAATAAATTAACAGACTACGCTTTTTTAACGGTTTCTCTTCCCTTTTTCTCTCTTGCGCTTGGTTTTTAACTTTAAAATGCAATTGAAACTTGCAGCATCAGCAATTATTATTTATTATTATTAAATGTTAAAAGTGCACTTTAGTCAAAGCAAACAGTTTTTATGGTTTCAAACTAAAATTAAGATTTTAAATGCATTTTTTTGTATACAGGTCGGCCATTTCTCAACTGAAAACAATTTTGTTTTTAATGTTTTTAAACAGAGAAAAAAGACTTTAGATTAATTTTTTTAATTGCAACGACTTTTAAATTAAAGTATTAACTCTCTTAAGTTAAAAAAAAATCCAATTATTATTTTTTTGCAAGAAAAAGTAATAAAAATCAAAGTTTTTGTAGTTTTTTTTTTTAATATTTTTATAACCAACTTTCCACCCACTCAAAAATCAAATCTTCTTTAATTAATTTAATTAAATTACCAGTTATTAATAATTGAATTGATGTTACTATGTAATTGGAAATACATTTAATATATTAAATTGTTAATTATCAAAGAAATAGTAATTCCAAGTTCCATATATTATAAACTAATCAAAAAAACAGTTATTTAATTTAAATAAAAGATATTCAATGGATTAGTATTAGTATTACAAGTAATAAATAATTTATTTAATTAATAATAGCAATAATAGCAATAATTTTCTAGTGTAGATGAATATAATAATAAAATGTAAAAGCTTAAGGTAATTGTTAATTAATTTTGCACAAGAACAAAAAACAATCTTTATTTTGAAGGCTAAAAAGATTATTGTTGTTTTGCTTTTTATCTTTATTATTTAAATTAAATTCTTCTTAGATTTTTTATAATTAGTAAATTTTACTTTACAAATCTGCAAATTTTTATAATTAATTAATTAACAAATTTAACTTTGCAATTCTGCAATTTTTTATAATTTATGGATTTTAGTCTACAAATTTTCAATTTTTGCAAAATAAAGTAGTAAAATTAAATTAAAAAAGAACGTTTAAAAAGCACAAAATAATTAGTTTCCAAGTTAAATAATAGCAAATTCTGAAAACGAATAAACTTTCTATTTCTCTTTTTTTAATCAGTAATTTATTAATTTATTGGAATAAAAGTAGAAACTAAATTTTAATCAAGTGAATAAATTAGAAACCACAATTTTCAAAATGAAACAAAACAATCAATAAAATTAAAATTCAAAACATAACAAAATAATTATTAAAATTTTTATTTAATTATTTTTGTGCTTTTATACATTTGGTAATTGTCCCTTCGGTTTTTCAGCATTTAATTACCATTAACAAAAATAAAAAATTTATTTTAAACAAAATAAATATTAAAAAAAATTCAAAATAAAACGAAACAATTAAAAAAAATCAAATAAAGCAAAATAATTATTTATTTAAAAAAACAGTAAATAATAATTCCTAATTTTTTGAAAATAAAGCAAAATAATTATTAATTTAAAAAAACAGTAAAAAATAATTACTAATTTTTTGTTTTCTGTTGCAGATTTCTACATTAGATAATAAAAGCTAAGAAAATGGACCATTCAGTAACCGCCCCCGATGCTTAAAACTATCATTTGTGATGCAGTGTAACGCGAGAGCACCAGCTCGTGTACGCAGACGTAAAAAACAATCGTTACAAGCGAATAATTCGAAAACAAAACTAATTTTCCCCTAGAAAAAAAAAGTTAAAATTTCCCTGATTAAAAGCAAAAAACAACAACAAAAATAAATAAAAATAAAAAAGATGTCAAATAGACGTGCATGGATATGGAAATCGTGCGCCGCCGCCGTCTTCCTCTACCTCTTAATCTACATAATGAGCTCCAGGCCGACCAACACAATGATCCGCGAACTACAGCAATCCGGGCGCAATTTGGCCGCCCTCGACTCCCAGCCGCTGATCCTCGACGAACAGGACTCTGCACCAGGAGGACCACCAGCAGCAGCTGCGGAAAATTCCGCAAAAGACGACCAAACACTTTCGGAAGCGGCAGCAGCAGCAAAACCAGATGAAAAACCGACGACGGTGCGGGCGGAGAAAAGTGTGGCGGAGCTGGTCAGGGAGCGCACCAAGTGCATCGACCGGCCGGTGGTGGCGAAGACGCAACAGCGCGGCGATTACTGGGTGCTGTATAATTACGTGCGCGCCCAAAGGACGTTTTTGTGTCACGAAAGCATCACTTATACCACTCACGGTGACTACACTTTTCTGGACAATTTGGTGCCGCTCATCGAGCGCTGGCGCGGACCGCTGAGTATCGCTCTGCATGCTCCCGGTGGCGACTTCAAGAACACCATGGATTCCATTGCCTATATCAGAGACTGCACCACTTCGCTGGTCAAGGAATTCGTCACTTTTCATGTGTACTTCAGTACCAGGCACGTTCCTAAAGAGGTCAGTGAACTGTTTTTCGTTTTTTGTTTTTAGTTTTCAATTGACTAATGGCTTTTAAAGTTTTTTTTTTCTTTTTTTCTTTTGGTATAAAATGATGGTTTGGTGTTTCCTTGTATAAGAACTTTGAAATTAATAGGAAAAGAAGGTGGTTTTTGTTGTAGTTAGTAGTTGTCGCGGTGTTTCATGACTCGAGAAAATTAGTTTCGTTGTATTATTAATGTTGCAAACTATTTCTGCCTTTTTGCTTTGCGTTCCTCATTTTTTATTTTTTATTTTATAAATGCGGAGGAAACAAGATTGTGTCGTGTAAGTTTTTTTTTATTTTTAATGGAATTTGTTTTATGGATTTTCTTTTGTTTTATTTTTTATTTTATGGATTTTTTTAATTGGTATTAACTTTAAAAGTTAATTGTATTTTATATTCTTATTATACTATAATTTTTCTTTTCCTTAAGGTTTTGAGAAACTTTGAAGTACTTTAAAATTATTTAAAAAAATTATTTTTTAAGTAAATTAAAAATTAAATTGGTTTAATGTTATTTTTAGTCTGTAATTGTTGATTTTATTAGATTTTTATTTAATTTAAAAAAAAATATAAGAAAAGGATTCTTATTTGCTGATTTTATCTAATTTTTCGTTTGGTTTTTGACTTAAATTAAATAATTTTTTTTTTCTTTAAAACAATGATGGAAAAAATATCAATAAAGAGCAATAAAATTTATTTTTGCTAGCTAGTCGATAAACAAGGATATAAATTTTTTAAATTTAAATTTAAAAAGTAAGAAATATCGAAAAAAA
>JASKGO010004438.1:0-47072 GCA_030556065.1 Holobus sp. GC000080
CTTGTCGAAAGTTAGAGCAGCAATTCCCTTGCCCATTGCTCCGGTAATCCTGGAGACAGCACCGGCAGCTCCTCCAACAGTATGGCCAAACAAACTGGCTACGCCTAAAGCTAATCCCTCGGCGAATTCTCCAGGTCCTTGGATTGCGCCCTAATATTTTGTTTTTCGTTTTTTCATTTTTTTTTTTTTTTGGTTGGCTTAAAAGATTAATTAAATATTAAATTTAAAAAAACATACTTGGAAAGGTTCATAGAATAAATCTTCAACTCCTTTAGTGATTCCAATGACTAATCCGTAAGGATTTCCAATAACGTCCAGTCCAAGGACCAAAACATAAAGTTGTTTAACCGTCTGTCCGACATAATGAGTCGATGCTTCTCTTATTAATTGGCGTTGCGTTAAAAATGAGTACTCGCGTTGGAAATATGCTAATCTATTAAAGAAACAAAAATTAAATATAATAAAGGAACCAAAAAATTAAAAAAGACCAATAAAAATTAATTAAAACTTACTTAAAGACAACGTCCTGTAAATCTGTTAAAGTGACACCGATTCCTTGCAGAAGGACACTGAGAAACTGCGGCATATTTCCAATTCCTTGACCGGAAGCCATCGAGAAACTGACGTGCACTTTTAGGGGCGAAAAGTGCAACAAGTCGTAGAAACTTTTCTGTTCTTGCATCGACATCTCCGAGACGTAATTGAAGAGAGGGTCCTCTGCTCTTTTTAAATCTTCTACAAAGCTTTGTCTCTACAGGAAAAGAAAACAAACGAACAAATTAATTCATTCATTGAAAATAAAATAATTAATTAATATTTATTTATTTTCTTTTCAATTAATTGTAATTTTAATAATTACAATTTGTGAAAAATAATAAAGACTTACATCTTCATCTTCAGAACTGGCAGTGGTATCAAGGACTTCTAATAAGGAATTTATAAAAGTCATGTCAACTTTTACATGAAACTCCTGAATTAAAACGGTAAAGTATTTGTACTGTTGAATTGTGCTGTTTTTCATTAGTAGTTGCACAATACTGACTTCAGCAAACGGTTTATGAGCTGAAAACCCAATTACGAAATTATAAAATTGTAAAGACAAACTCCGAAATTTAAAAATATAAAAACTTTAAACAAAAAATTAAAAATTTTGTAAATGAAAAGGAAAGCTTTAAAGATTTAAAAAAATCTTACCATTAGAAGCTCCAACTGTTTTCGGGGGCGGCACTGGCGCCAAAACCACCGGAAAAGTGCAATCGAAAAGCTGATTATCCAACTGCAAGCGATTAATTTTCGCGTGAATCTGCATTTGATGCTCGCTAGTTTTCATCTGGCACCAAACACCGGTCTGGAACCTTCTTCTGATATACCTCCGATGCGGTTTCAGCATCATCATTTCCGAAAAGTCCACCACAATGTTCGAATCCTCGCAACTGAACTTGCTGCGCCCATCAATCTTGGCATTGAAAACTTCAAAAGCCTTCTCCACAGCTAAATTATCTTTGGTACTAAGTTGCTTGAACCTCTTCCCATCCAACTTGCAGGTTTCCCAAATGATTCCAGTCCCGGCAATGCCAATGTACATCACCTCTTGTCTTTTAATATTGTTAACCAAAGACAAACCCATTCCGTAAATAGACAAAGTCACTTCTCTATCAACTTTATCTAAATTCTTCAACGACTGCACATTCTGCGCTATACCCAGCGAACAGGTGAAGAGCAAAACTCTTTGCATACCATTGAGGAACGAGGCCCAATAAACCACAATGTCTTCAGTAATGTTATATTCGCCGGCTCCGTCCATTCGCAAATCGTTTTCGTACTCCGTTTTGTAGCCGCCTTCCCACACTAGAATCCTTTCGCCGCAAGGGAAATCCCAAGTGAAGAACATATTACTATCGCACGGAAGTTTCAATAATTGAACCGATTTCTTTTCCCAAATGTTCATCGTGTGCCCGGTATCGTTGATAATTAATGCTGGAGCCATTCCGCCATCGTACAGAGACAGATTTATGTAAACCGCTCCTTCTGTTAATTGGATATCAACGTTGATTCCTCCGTATTTGTTTTGCAGTTTCAGAAGTGTTGTATGGCTTTCTGTTATTAAAAACGGAGTAGTTACTTCATCTGTCCCTTTGATTCGCACCCTTATCAATTTATCATCTTGTTCGTTAACGGGCCAGAAGGCAGCGCATGATTTGCTATCAACTTTTGTCCAAACATCGGCTGGACGTTCAGCTTCTTGGCATTCCAAATCCACGTTTGTCAGGTTTATTATTACAAAGTATGGTGTAAATGTTATTTGCTTTGTTAAGCCATTCGTTGTTAATCTATTACTCACACCAACCTGTAATTACATTTTTTTTTTAAATTTTTTTCTATTTTTAATTAAAAAAAAAAAAAGAATTACCTGATAGATTTTATTCGAATCTTTGCACATTATAACACCGGAAGAGCCAGCAACATCAATGGAAAACTTATCTGACCATTCTCCTTGGCTAATCTTTATGCAAGCTTTCTTTTTGCCAAAGAAGTTCTTCGCATTGAAGGAAAACATTATTGGTTCTTTATAGAAAGCTGGATGGTGAAGGATATTAATATTTTCATCAGAGCTCTGAAATTTTCAATTGTTATTAAAAATGAATAAGAAAATAAACTGAAATAACAAGAAAAGCATTTGCTGTACATTGTCAACGACAGCAAATGAATAATAACATTTTAAATTAACAACAACAATTAGCAACAAGTAAATAAAAAGTGCAATTCTACTTTGGCTACCTTGTGAAGACTGCCAGTATCATCAGTTTTCTCCGTCTTTTTAGACTTCTAAAATATAAGGGACTTTATTTTCACATTAGGAATTAATTAATTAATTAATTAAAAGTGTGCTTTATGATCAAAAATAATTAATAAAAAAGAGGAAATTTTCTAAATAAAAGCCTTTAAAATACTACATTATAAAACAATAAATTCTTTCGTTTTTTTTTTATAATTTAATTATAATTGTAATTAAAATTAATCAAAAAAAAGGAAAGGAAAACTTACCCGGTAATGTAACATTAAGCCAGTTTTGTTAATCATCCAGAAAGGACAATAGATGGACATTAGGGCACTGCCATTAGTGGTCACACAATGCATCCCTAGATCCAGCGACATTTTATGAATACTGTCGTGGCTATCTAAAGTCCATACTGCGAATTCCGGTGGATTTGAAACTATTTGCTTGCTGCAGCTCCACAATTTATCCAAATATTTTTCCAGCTACAAAAAAAAAAACGAATATTAAATTTACAAAACAACAGAAAATAAAAAAATAAAAATAAAATTAGCAAAGAAAATAAATTTGAAAAAATAATTAAAGAAAAACAAACCTTGATAACCAAATAAGTGGTATCGGGAACCACATTAGGCATTTCACAGGAATCGCCTGGCTTTACAACACTTCCAGTGGAATCCGTAACGCAAATTGTTACCGGATAAGGAAGACAGTTCTTGAAAATAACGGATGGCCGAAGGGCAATGTTGTAAGCAGTACTGACCATTGTATATTTCGATGTATTTTCATGGTAGATTTGTTCCATTTCTCCTACTGCCTGCAATTTTACAATTATTTATTTATTTATTATTTAAAAAATGTATTTAGGTTTTTTTTTTAATTAAAAAAATACTCAAATTAGTTTTAAAAAGAGAAAAGTTGAAAAAAAAAATACTGACCTTAATTATAAAGGAGCTTTTTGTATTTCTAGATTGGCAAATTAAGTTCTTGCTGACTGCCACATTAAGTTGCAAGTCCTTCCAAACGAAAGGAATCGAAGTGATGGAAAAGTCTTGCATTGAGAAGAATAATTCCCTGGTCTCTGAATAAACAGCATGTATTGGAACATGAAGACAATCACCCGGTTCAATTGTGGAAATCAATTCCAATTGATTTGAGACTTTCATATAATAAATGTCGATTGGAACTGAGAAGTTATTATTTACCTAAAATTACAAAAAAAAACTTTTTTTCAAGAAAAACAAAAAGGAAAAGGAAATGTTTTACTTACTCGTAAAATACTTCTCAGAGTTATAATAGTAACACCATTTACAATTGAAACTGTTGAAACCAAAGCATGATGACTTCTCTCGTCCAATTCAAAATACCTGGAGTTTGATTTCGTATAAGGCAGCTTTAATTTCTTAGAATATTTCGGAATCTACAAAAATTCAAACATTTAATGATTAAAAAACAATTAATTATAATTAATCAAAAAAGATTTTTTTTAAATTGATATTAAAAACCATAGAAAAAAAATTTACCTCAATAAAAAGATACTTTTCCGGGGCAGTCGAATTAAAATTAGACAAAAATCCAGTTTTATCGGCACTGCTCTCCTGTTTCGGGTCCAAATTCACTTCGGCCTCAGTTTGCAATACGATTTCCGTTACCTTTGCATTGTCTTTCAAACTTAAATCAGTTTGAGCCAGCAGTAACTTTACGTCAATACCAATGGCATTAACAACTTTATATAATGTTTGATTTTCATCCATTCCTTCAATTGCCGTTTTTTCCACAGCCTTGGCGAAGATTTTCCCCAAATTTTCCAACACTTCCAAGCCGGTTTTCGTAATGGTCACTTCTAAATTATTACTGGAATTAATGTCAATGCTCATTGCCGGAGGAGAACCAGCCCCGTCTTCAACATCCGCATTGGAAGAATCTTGCAGATCATTCATTGTCACTTCCAGATTAATTTCCCATGGCTCGTATTTGGTACTTCCATCCGGTGCTTTAATTAAAACTGGTTCTATCAGCGGTTCCCATAAAGCTAGTAAACTGTTGTAGTAGCCCATTTGCAGTGATAACGAAGCTTCTATTGCTAGCTACAAACAATTTTTCATTTAGAAAAATTATTCTTTTCTTTCGAAATAGATAATTATTAAAAGAAATGAATAAATAAATAAATAAAAAGTACCTGGGACGACCAATTTTTAGCGACACCTTTAAAACCAGATTCAATTACTAACATGGGAAGTGTCCTATTTCCGGAACCGGATTGCAAAGTTATTACAACATTGGCCACTTGGAAAATGCACATTTCGCTCAATCCGTTTTGGCCACTTCCATTACGAGGCAGTACTTCCCAAGCTTCTTCAGCTAATTCTAAAAAATTAAAATAAAAAAAAACAATATTTTTGTTAATAAAAAGAAACATTGATATTTAAATTTTAAACAAAAAATTGAGACCAACCTGGAGTACTATTTAAAAACCAAAATTGATTGGGCAAATTTTCATTTATGCTCCACAATCCATGTCGTTCTTTAAAATTGTCAGTTTCGTGCACTGATTCTTTCTTGGGAACCGATAAAGTTTCCAAAATATTGTTCAACAATTCAATGGTATAGACCGTGACCGAGATATAAACTGTCGTAACAAATGCTTCGATATGCAGCCCTTTGTCCGGTGGCGTTGAACCAGCAATGCTAATTGTTAACGGCTCAAGGAACATGTTCTTAGTTTTAGCACGCACTTGCGGATCGAAGACGCAGGAATACATTTGCAGATCTGCTAGAGTTCCATTGATTGTCTGCTTGCTGCCCAACAATCTTAATTTCATTAACAATTCGCACTGGAAAAAAATTATTTGTTTATTTAATTAAGAAAAATTAATTTTTAAATTAATTAATAGAAATCAAACTATTGTTAAAGTTAATTAAAATAATTTAAATAGCAATTTAAATAATAAATAAATCGACTATAAAAATATTTCAAAATATGCCCATAAAAGTGGGCAAACAAATTAAAAAAGTTTAAAAAAGCATTAAAATTAGCCATTTGCTTTCGTTGAAACTTATGACGTCACGCTGCTCATGCCGTCAAAGCTCATAATCGAGGGAGCATACCTCGAAAATTACGAACATTTTGAGGTATGCTCACTCGATTAAGGGCGTGGAAAACATTAGCAGTGTGACGTCAGACGTCATACGACTCTAGCTTTACTTGCATTTAAACGGTCAGAAAATAATTGATTACTTTTAAACTAATTACGCTAGAGTAACAATTTTAGGGTCATTTGAAAGACAATTTAACCAGCTATTTAAATAAATTAAATTTTAATTTTTTTTTTTTAATTGAGAAGTAAAAAATAATAATTAATATAATTATTAAAATTAAAAAATATTTTTTTAAGTTAGTAATAGAAAAAAAAAGGAAAGAAATTACTCACATTTAAAATAAGAGCTCTAGTATCAATAGTGGATATATTTTCCACTAAAATAATATCAGGTTTTTCCAATTTAATAGACAAAGACATCAGTGAAGTTGTTGGTGCAGAGGAACTGGCCTTCTTTTTGGGAGCAGTCGATGGTCTCTTCTGTACTTGCTGATGCTTTTCCACTTCTGTGTCTTCGAAAAATGCTGCTAGAGCCATTAAATACTCGGCAGACATTAAAAATGTAAAGCTGTAGACACGTAAATCAACTGCAATTGAAATTTTTCAATAAATTAACATTAAAAATACTATAAAAAATAAAATAAAATAAATAAATAAGAAAAACTTACTGAAAGTATCAGAATCGCGTGTTTGATACGTAACATCAACCATATTTTTATCACCATCGCTGGAATCTTCAGTTCGGCACAAATATCTCGTGATGACATTATCCTTATAGGTCCTGGTATCAGTGAGGACAACATTCATAAGCATTACAACGGTTTGCAATGAATTATTCGATAATAATCTTCCCTTTATGGATAATCCTTCCAAAGCAAACTCTCCTAAACTTGTTCTTGATATTCTTTCCATCTGGAAAAATAAATTTCAATTAATTTTTAAAATAAAAAATTAATTAAATGAACAGAAAATCATTTAAAAATTAAGAAAACTTAAAAACTTACAGTAAAAGAATCTATGGTGGTCATAAAGAGGTTGATTTTAAAGGAGTTCATTTTGAAATTCCACCTAAATAAAGTCCTGCCTTCTCCTTCTGTTTCAGCCACGTTTTCTTCATCAACATCATCCCTAATTTTAATATCATCGTCACTAAGAGTAACAGGTACCAAATTTGTATCAAAATCACTTGAATTCACATTTTCCACTTCTTCATAGCGGACAATTTCTCCTTCATTTAGATTTTCATTTAAAATGCGCATAACAGTGGCATAATCAGTATGCTCCAACTCTACATCGATGGAATCTATAATACCTTCAACGTCCACATCCGGAATGGCAGTATACCATGACGATAGATTCCTTGTGATTTGAAAGGAAAAACTCAGCGGTTGCAAGATGGAGACTTGCGTTAAAATCGCATTTTCCGGATTTATCATTACATTTTCAATGGTGAGACGTTCCAGTTTCAGTTCCATTTGGTCAATAATGGCCGCTTCACCATTTTCGCTTAGCACATTTAACGCACGGAAACTGTTCGATATTGTAATGTAGCCCAAATCCACTAAAAGAGCTGCCGGACTTGTCGATTTTTCCGGCACTATAATATTGGGGGCTCCTATGTTAATGTTTAAGGAGACTTTAGTGGCTTTCTCGTACATATTGTGCATGTTCTCTTTAGCAGTTTGTGCTGCCTTTTGCGATGCCTCTGCTATTACTTCTCTTGCTGCTTGGAAGGAATTTGTAAAGTTCTGCAAAGTTTAATTAAAATACCATTTAAAATTTTCTTATATAAAAAAAGAACTATTAAAATAATTTAAAAAAAAAGTACTTACAATAATGCTAGCAAGATATCGATTAATAAAGAAGATCTTAACACGTCCCATCGTTAAATCAATTCCTATATCAGGACTACTAGCTGTAGGATAATTATACAGAACCACTTTGCAGTCGATGGCTTTCTGTTCATCACTAGAGCTCAAAATATTTGGATAATAAGTGCTCATATTGGTGTCAACAATGGACATTTCATTTAAGTAGGTCCTTATCAAAGTGCGATCTTTCTTCATAGAAATCTCCGAGTGAATCCCCGTTAAAGAAATCAAAGACAGGGAAACTTTCTCAGTGCACTCCACAACAATTCCTGATAAATTTGCTTTCAATTTGAAAGCAGTTACATCTGATTTTTGAAGATTCAAAAAATTCTTCCTTTGATCTAAAGCATCTAAAAAAATATAAATATTTAATTAATTTAATGAAAGAATAGAAACAAAATGAAATACTTACTGGCAACGGCAGCAAATCTAGCACTGTTTAAGGAAAGACTACTGGAAGCTTTCCTCATACTGGTGGACAGTTGTCCTCCTTCTTCACTTTGCACGGTGCTTTGAATTTCATTGGTGAACTTCAGCAAATCCAGAACGACTTCCTGATGAACTGTCAGCTTAATCAAAGCGAAATCCAAATTCAAAGTCATCAAAGTGGAATCGTGAACTTTAACAAAATCCGGACTGTTCTTCTCCACCTGTTCGAAGTCCAATTTAAAAAGTTTGTCTCTGGTGTCATCTAAATTCGAATCGATAACTTTGAGGCGGTCTCCTTGTAGGAAATGATCCATTGCTATTTTTTCCAGGCCCAAACTTGCTTTCTTATCGAATGTACGCTCTCTGTACTGACAAGTCAAAGAGCTTAGCATCAAATGACTCACTTGAATTGGCTCATCATATACGGAATCCTGATGGAACAATTCAACGGACAGTTCTTTTAATTCAAAACTGGCTAGCAGGGTTGTCAGTTGAATGCTTTCTTGTGCTTCACTGACACTTTTAGCTTCCTTTTGATTTTGCGATGATACAAATTCACTTATTGTATCTAATTTACCTCCTTCACTTAATCCAATAACTGACTAAAATATAATTATTATTTTTTTTATAATTTTTAAATACTTAAAAATTGAAAATTTACCTCTCCAAAAAGCATTTCTTCGTTCGCACTTGCATTATCAGCCGGCATGGAATTTATCAAATTGATAAGCAGTAGAAGCCTGGCATCGCTGATACGAAAATCAATTGCTGGAATCTCAGCAGTTACCTTAACATTGGCCAAGTTCGGATCATCGCTCACTATGCAATTCTCAAAAAGCACAGATAAATTAATGGGATTTAGCAAATGCAACGGCGTCGAAGTATTCTCATTTCGGTTTGCTATAATGTTCTTGTTCCATGGTTCATCGCCTTGAGCCATCAGCACTTGGATGTCGGTTAGTTCCAATTGAAAGCGATCATAACTGCGTAAACCCAATTCGTCCATTACTTTGTTCTTACTTAATCCGGCTTTTAGCAAGTCTTGCACTTCAGCTATATCGTCGTGAAGCAATGATTTTATAGAAATGTTACCTAAATTCAGTACTAGGACACTTTCGCTTCCGCGGTAAAGTCCTCCGTACGGTACCAGAATTAAAGGGGCTGCTAGTTTCATACGCAAATCGATTCTGGTGTGCTCGTCGATTAAATGCTGCAGTCCTAGAGCAGACATTCCTTTCAGATTGTTGAATTGTGCCATTGTAGCATTCTGTAAACTGTAAATTGAAATTATTATTTTTATCTTTAATTAATTGAAATCAAACTATTTTTAAAGTTAATTAAAATAAATTAAATGGTAATTTAATAAGAAATAAACCTAGTATAAAAATATTTCAAAATATGCCCATTAAAGAGGGCAAACAAATTTAAAAAGTTTAAAAAAGCATTAAAATCCATTAGCTATTTGTTTTCGTTGAAACTTATGACGTCACGCTGCTCATGCTGTCAAAGCTCATAATCGAGGGAGCATACCTCAAAAATTACGAACATTTTGAGGTAGGCTCACTCGATTAAGAGCGTGGAGAGCATTAGTAGCGTGACGTCAGACGTCATACGAGTCTAGCTTTACTTGCATTTAAACAGTCAGAAAATAATTGATTACTTTTAAACTAATTAAGCTAGGGTAACAATTTTAGTGGCAGTTAAAAGACAATTTAACCAGCTATTTAATTAAAATATTATTTTTTTAATTTAAAAGTAAAAGTTAATTTTATCTTGAAAAAATTATGAGTAAAAAATGAAAACTTACTCTTCTAAAGCATTAGAAGATGGCACATTGAAGACTGTCACCAATTCGCGGACTGTAACTGCATCGTAAATAACTCTTATTGGGTTTGCTGAGAGGACCAGTCGATGACCGTTCAGTAAATCCAAGGGATTCATTTCGTAAAGCACATCTAGCAAACAATCAGACGGGTTTTCCTGGTCTTGGCTGAGAAGGGAGGAAACCATTTCCGGAATTAAATCGTCTTGTTCGACGCCCAAAACGTTTAAATTTCCCACGAATACAGCGACCCTACAATTTATTATTATTGAAATTTAATAAATAAATTATTTAAAAAAAAAATAGTAAAAATTAAATTAAAAATCAAAAAGACTTACTTTAATCCATCTTTTTGAGGTCTTCTTTCAATGCAACTCTTCACATCAGATAGATTGAAGGTAACAACAGATTTGAATTGATCTGATGTCGCTGACCGGTTATCGACTTTGATTTCAAAAGTTTGCAAATGAAATTGCACAATTGTATCGATGTAATGGTCCGGAAACTGCAACGGAGACATGTTTTCCTTGTAGTCGATTGCTTTAAATAGTTTCTGTTTTTCATCCGGTGTCATAGCATGCTGGAATTTTTGCACTAGAAAATAAACAGTTAGTTCAGTTAAAAAAATACTAAAAAAAAACTTTTTTCATGAAAAAGACAGTAAAATTAATAAACTAATTGCTAGAAAAATTAAATAACTTACAAATAGTGGCATTTTCCTCAAGTTCATCAGTTTTAGAACCTCCAAACCAACCGCTAAACCATCCTTTGGAGGCTTGCGCTTGTTGGCTTTTCTGTAACTTTTCAACTTCCATGGCAATCCGCTGTCTTATCAATACTAAATTAAACAAATCCATTTTCTTCTCTAATGCTTCCAAATCGCAAGTCAATTGATTGTGCACCTAAAAACACCAATTTTTATTTATTTTAAAAATATTAAAAATCTATTGAAATTAAACAAAAAAGTTAAAAGAAATTACCTTTTTACAAGTTAATTTAGTTTTATAAAGATCAGCATACTGAGAGCAAAGTTTACGATGTTCGCACATAATTTCCCAATTCCAATTGCGTCTTCTTCGTCTTACTTCCGTCTCCAAAATGCAAGTAAAAGCAAACCGCCACCATTCTTTGGCATGGCCTTTGTAAGGCAAATGTGGCCTGTACTTCCTGTACGGCATTCCCATCGATTGGAACTTCATGGAATCAGCAAATGCAATAATACCTTGGTACTGGCACATTGACATTCCTAAATTTTTGAATTTATCTTTACTTTTTTAATTGAAAACAAAAAAAATAGAAAACCTTACCAATAGACAATTTTTCGATTTTCAAATTGGCTTGTGCCTTCGGAATTGAAAAAGCAGGACGATTCTGTTCGGGCTTTGGATTTAATTTCAATCTAGCATCTGAATTTATAGGTCCCAAAACTAAAAACATTTTTTTTAAACATTTAAATCGGTTAAAATTAAATTAAATTTAAAATAAATGACTCACTGTAACAAAAATCATCAGGTTTGAACTCCCTAGTGGCTATGTTATTAACAAAGGCATTCTTCATTTGCTCTTCCTTTAAATCCTTGTACATTGAAGGGCCACAATTCCAGTAAACTGCTAATCCTTCCAAGGAGACAATCTTAAAAATATATTTTGCATTTATTGTTAGCAGGAAAATGCAAAAATTAGGTATTAAAAGACCTTAAAAATTTGTGTGACCATTTCCTGCACAACTGTGGGTTTCCAACTTTCATCTGTTGTTTGCACTAGGAGATTGCTTAGAGTCAATCCCATTGCAAAGGGGGTTTCCAAAGAATTGTCTTCATATCTCACATGAATGTTTTTGATACTTAATTGGACATTTTTGATGATTTGTGTAACCAATTTCTCCACAAAAGTATCATCAGCTGCTGATTTAACTACAAAAATATTTTTTTATCATTTATATCTTATTTTTATTAGTTTTTTTCTGAAAGATTAATAATTACCTTCTTGTTGTTTCTTTGCATTTTCAATTTCCAACAATTTCCCTTGCTTGGCATCCCACAAACGTTTCTCTTCGCGTTCCTCATTGTATTCAATTTGATTATTAGGAGCCAAAAGCAAAAACAAGCCTTCAATTGTAGCCTCCACTGAAGCTCCATATAAGTTTTTCCATGGTATTTTCACTATCAGTTTTTCTGTGGAATTATTAGGCAGTTATCAGCAACTACTTATTGATAATTAAAAACCATATTTGCATACCTAGTCTACCATAAACTGTTTGAATTGGTAAATCCAATTCCTTCAAAGCTGACTGTTTTAATATCAGGTTCGTCAAGACTACATCACCTGAAAAAAATAAAATATGTTAAAAATATTAAAAAAAAAAGATTTAAATTCTATATTTAAATTTATAGTTGTAATCAATAAACATTTTTTTTCCTAGAATGCAAATAAAATAACAATGATGTCACCGTTTTATTTATAAATTTTTTATAAATTACACTTAGAAAATCAAATAAACTGATTGATAAAAAAGGTCAATAAAATTTCAGTAGTTAATTAAGATTACTTCAGCAATTAAATACTGATTACTTACCGCCCCAAATACCCAATTTTAATTGTTTACTATCCAAATTTTCAATGTAATCGCCCAAAAACCGATTGAGAACATCTGTAACCACAGATTCGAAAACCATTTTGTAATTTTACAAATGTTTACAACTTCAAATTCTCATCCTTTTAATACACTACTCTTATTCGATTTGAAATATGCTAAAGCCGACTATTTAATTGTTTAAACAATTGGTTTTAGTGAAGGTGGTGAACAGTGAACAATTTAGTTGAACACTGAAGCAACACATGTTGCAAACTGAGTTAATAATCTTCTCAGGGTCCTCAGTGTCAAAAAGGATTGAATCATCAATTGATTAGATGAAATTACAGAGTGGGGACAATGCTATAATGCAGTTTATTTGATTTAGGCCTCTTCTTTGCTTCCAGTGATTTAATAAACTGAATTTGTTGATAAAATATGTGGATAAAAATTGTTTGTTTATGTTTGTCAATTTCCTTCAGTCGGCAACAAAGAAAATCTAAAAAAGATTTAAAAGTCTGCCATTAGATGGCAAGAAAATCGTTTTTCAAATTTGAAAATTCAAATTCAAATATAAAAATTTATTGCTTATTTTTTCACCAACAGAAAACAATTATTTTACCAGAAGTTTTCAACTTCTACAACTTGTGTTTCAGTTCATCGTGTTCGGGCAACTTGGAAAAGTATCCTTCGACGATTTTCTCTGTAACATCAGTTAAATGTTTAGGATTCCACTTGGGCTTTTGGTCCTTATCAATCAGAAGCGCTCTGACGCCTTCGTAAAAGTCCTTATTTTCCAAACAGCCAACAGCTAATCTATATTCCATTTGCAAGCACTCTAGCAGATTCAATTTCGCCCCTTTTTCCAATTCCTTCAGTGTTATTTTCAAACTGGTCGGCGACATTTTCACCAGTAATTGCAAAGTATCCTCTGCCCATTTCGAACCATCCTTTTCCAAATTCCTAAAGATTTCCTCAACAGTTGCAGCACTGAAACAGCAATTAATGCGTTCCATGTGTTGTTTCAGTGAAAATTCCGTGGAATCCTGCGTGGAAAACTTCTTCAAAGTATTATTAACATCACTTTCATTGGAACATTTCAATAATTCCTCTTGCAAATCCGCCAAATCTTTGCTTTGCACATAATGCGTGGCAATACCAGCTTTGAAGACATCGGCTCCCTTAAGACGTACTCCAGTTAGGGCCAAATAAAGCCCTAATTGGCCTCCCAAACGTGGCAAAAAATAAGAGCCTCCAACATCTGGAAAGAGGCCTATTGCAGTTTCCGGCATTGCAAAGAGGGTCCTTTCAGTGGCAACTCTATGGGACCCGTGTACTGATAAACCGACACCTCCGCCCATCACAATGCCATCAATCAAAGCAATGTAGGGAATCTTGTAAGTGCCAATCATGCCATTTATTAAATATTCTTTTTTGAAGAAGTCATGGCCGTAACGTTCGCCTCTTAGGCCGGCTTCAGTAACAGCTCGGACATCTCCACCAGCACAAAATGCTTTCTCACCAGCTCCTTTAATGATCACCAATGATTTATCATGTTCCCAATCATTCAAAACTGGCAACATTTTCTCAACCATTGAAAGGTTGAGGGCATTTAAGGCTTTCGGCCGGTTCAATGTTATCACTCCTTTGTCGTTGATGCTTTCAAAAAGGACATCATTTGGATCGGAGCTCATCGTTCTGAAGCTGCTGGGTTTATTATTGATTAAAGAACGAAGATTTTGTCTTATCAAATTAGAGGTTAGGAGTTTGTTGGCCTGGAAAATTGATCAAAATTAGTTTTCCTCAGGGAAAATTGAACTTTTGATTAGTGAAAAAATTAATTACCATTGTGGGGAATGTTTGCTATGACTATGCAAAATTATTATGTAATGATTAATGTGAAAAAACTGCAGTTTAAAGGCGTCAAATTAACATTTAGAGACGTTTAATTCAGTGAAATGTAAATCTAATCTAATTTTTATTAATGCTAAGAAACAGAAGGGGAATTTTTAGAAGGTCATTTACCAAGTTTACTCAATTATTATATCACAAAAATTAGCGATGAAGTAATTAAAACACTGATAAGCAGATAGCAGTTGAGTCTTTCAGTCTAACGAAACGAATCGAAAGCTATTAATAAATTATAAAGTTCATTAAGTACCTCTATTGTTTTCTATTTGCTTTGTTGAAGTCATCAGTGCTAATTTTGGAGTTTTTAACTGTTAAAAAAATAGCTTTTTATTGTTTAAATTTAAAGTTATTTAATTAAATTCATTTCCCTTGGATGTGGAAAGCTATTGTCTGCATTTAACCGGTTTTTTTTATGAAAAAAATAAATAAAATAATAACAAAACAATAATTTAAAAAAGAATAATTGATTTTACCTTATTCAACTTCAGTGATTTGAAATTTTCCACTTTAGCCAACCACTAAATTTCAAATGGTGCCAAATTTTAAAGTCCTGATGAAATTTCATTCTTCTTTCCTAAAAAAAAAGGTCAAAAAATAAATATTTGATTAATAGCCATTTAAAAAAAAAGAAGAAAACCTTTCCTAAAATAATTAAATTTTCAAATTTTCAGGTAGGAAAATTAGTTCCTAGTAGTAGGTAGCTGTTTTTCTTATTACAAATGTTGTAATTATATTTTCCTCATTATAGCAACAAATAAAATATGTCCTGCAACATTTATAATAATAATATAATAATAATCATCATCAATAATTACGAGGAATTTTAATATTCATCGCACGCACAGAATGTATGCTTTGTGTGTGTGGTGTGGTTGGTTTTTTATAAGTAAGTGTTGGAAATTATTACTTGTTACACATGAGAAATCCTTTTCATTTGTTTAGTTTTTTTTTACATTATTTTAATCTTTAATTTAATAATAATAATAATAACACTAATGTCCGAATGATGCGCGTTCCGTTTATAAAAATTTCTAGAAAAGCGATGACTTAATTACTAATACAAAAAACGGTTCATTTTCTGAGAGGACCTTCAAAACAGAAAATTAATTTGCGTATTATTTGCGATTAATCTCAGTGTCCTTTTGCTTTCTTATAATGTTTTTTTTTTCATTTTTTCGGGTAGTAATAATTAATCAATTAATCAATACACATTCAAAGGGAAAACAGCGTTGAGACTTTCACTGTTGTTGATCTTACCATATAGTGTATAAAATAAAAACTTAGCTATTTCTTATATCTTTAAGTATGTAAATTGTAAATATTAATTAATTAATGTTTTCTCGCATTTTTATTTATTTGTTGTTTACATGGGGAGGAGAGCAGTGTGGGAGGAGATTTCGGAGAGGCATTTTTTATTATTATTTTCTTTTAAGATTATTCACAACAAACAACAAAACACACCACCAATTCGTTTGCCCTTCTTTTTTCCATATTTTTTAGAGAAACAAACAAATTAATTAAATACACAAAAACCGACGATTTCTTTTTAATCTATTTTTATATCTAATAAAAGTCTATTTAAGTGTTATGTTGCAATTTTACTTTTTTCAGGTTTTTTTTACGAAGACCGTTTAAATACCACAAAAAAAAAGTATTTAAATATTGTTGTTCAAAAGCTAAACCAGAAACCAACGGCCAAACAGAATTTTCTCTTTTATCACAACATTGAAAACCCATTTTCTTAATAAACCAAAAGTTTACCTGGCTGTACAAAAAATTTCCTCTCAATTATTTTATATTTATACAATTTGCTTCTTTTTTTTTGTCGAACACTGTACGCACTCTTCGTGTATTTTTTTCTTTCACTTTTTCATTAATTATTACTACTAATCAATACTATTTTTACCGTTTTATCATTTGAAGATTTCGAGGAAGAAAAAAGGATAGCAGAAGATATGCCTCTAAATAATGTGTTTTGTGTTTTAAATGTTTTTGTGGCTTCCACGTCTTCAATAATAATAAGAATAATAATAAAACTTACGTAATTTTTGCGCCCTCTTAATTCACATACTTCTTCAATGAATCTTCTTCTTCTTCTTCTCGTCAACAAAGAGACATTCTAACTAATCAGTTCATTCTTTTCATATACTTTCGTTACCTTTCATTTCATTTCATGTTCGTTTCAATACTCGTTTCTTTCTTTCTTTTTACTTTACTTTACTTTTAGAGCAAAAAAGTCCCTTCCTTTATATGCAGTAGAAAATCAGCGATTGCAAATTAATCTATCAACACATTTTTAGTACTTAATTCGTAGTAGTTGTAGTAGTAGTAGTAGGTAGTAGTATAGCAGTTATTTTCAATTTTTAGAGAAATACGAAACTTTTGTTTTTCTTTTTATATAAGTTTTAGTTTTTCGCGTGACAACTGTCTTCCTTCACATCGCCGCCTTTCTCACTGGCAGCCGTTACTGCTGCTACTGCTGCTGCTGCCGCTGCTGCCTGTTGAACCGCAGAAGCAGCCGAAGAAGCCGTCACAGGTTTGGCAGCTGTATTATTGGCTGTGGTGGCTGCTGCTGCAGAAGAAGAGGCGCTCGAAGAATCGTTTAATTTTGAAGACGACTCCTCGGATTTCTCCGCTGATTGAGTATTTATTGAACCACCTACAATCAGTTTAAAAATTACAATCAAACCAATTTAAAAAAAATTCAAAATAAATTATAAATAAAAAACAAAAACAAATAACAACCTTGATTTCCGTAATATTGACGACTTGACGTCCTACTATTGGAATTATTAGACCGATGCTTTTGGTTTTGCGCTCCTCCGCCACCGGGACCGCCGCCTCCACCCATTTGATAATTACTTCCCGGTCTTTGAATGGGCGTCGGCAGTCTCTGCAACCATCAATACTATATTGAAGTGTTTTTATAAATTTTTTTAACGTTCCACAAGAACAAAGAAACCGAAAAAATTACCTGTCCAGCTTGCTGCTGCTGCTGCTGCTGGCTATTTATATTCGTATTGTATAAATACTTGTGCTGCGACGTTGGACTCGGTTGCGGGGGCGGCTGCTTCATAGTGCGCGACTTCGGAGACGCTATAGGCGGTGCTGCAAATTGTAATTCATTTATTCTTTTATATTTTTCAATTGAAAATGAAATGAAAAAAAGAAAACTCACCAGAATTAAATACTGACGAAAGAACTTCCTGTTGACCACCAGGACTCTTCAACTGCTGCCTGCCCTGATCCCCAATCTGTTGTCCGCCGCCCTTCATATAAGAATTGTTGGGCAACGTACTGCTCCTGAATGGCGTGGCATTCATCGCCAACTGCATCGGCCCACTCAAATACGGCGACCCGTAGTTCTGCATCGGACCGCTGCTGTGCGACTGATTCGGATGCGCGTTGAAGACGTTCCCTTGCAGACCACCGTAACCGGCAGCCGCTTGATGCTGTTGCATTTGCGCTGCGGCCGACTGCAGCGACGAATTCGTAGGATTCTGATAGTAATTCGTTTGCGCACCGGCGGATCCGGAATAGAACGACGAAGACGGCTGCAAAGCGCTCGCTTGCAGACCGGCAGGCACCACGTTGTTCTGCACGGCGGAAGCGCGCTGGATGACGCCGGTATTCTGCAAATAACTGGCATTTATCGGCTCGTACATGTACATCTGTTGCGTTTGCTGCGACTGCTGATAGGCTTGGCCAACGCCACCGGCCTTCGTGCCGATGGCACTGATCTGCTGCTGCTGTTGCTGCTGATTATTACTCGGCTTGACCGTCGACGACATCAGCGAGTTCGAACTCGAGGAAATCAACACTGTCGACTGTTGATTCAGCTGCTGGTTCTGACCGAATGGACCCGCCGTATTGGTCATCCGGAAATTACTCATGTTCTGATACAAGTCGGGGGGCGCCTGGGCAGTCGGTGGCGGCGCGTGAGGCTGCGTCTGCAAGTACACACTCTGCGAGTACGCACTGGAAGCCGCCTGGCCCAAATTGTAGGAAAACTGCGAGAATTGCGAGCGCCCTTGGCCGCCCAACACCTGCGACTGGTCCAATTGGAACGTACCGTAAAGGCCGGCCGCTTGGGCCGGCATCTGCTGCGTCGAATTGTACAAAACGGTGGGCGGCGATGGTGCCGGCAATCCATACTGCGTACCACCCAATCCAGTCTGATATCCAATATGTTGACCGGTGAACTGTTGCGGCGGCTGTCCAAGTCCGACGCCACCACCACCTAGAACCGGTGGCAGAGGTGGCGGCGAAGACAGAGAATGTCCCATCAGACCGGGACCAACAATGGAATGCTGCTGATGCGTGCCGGCAGCATTTAAAATTGTCTGACCACTGCCAGCCACTTGCTGCGTGGGTTTCACCTTACACACATTGGTCGTGCTACTATTCGAAGCCACCTGAGCTGAAGAATTGTAAACGTCATGACTATCCTCCACAACGTCCGATCCTTTGCTGAATGCCGAACCATCAATGACATTGGCATCGCTGACAAACGATGATGTAAAGGAATTCTCGTCAGAGTTATGCGGCAGTTGCTGCTGCTGCTGCTGTTCCATAGCAGTAGCCATATCCCAGACCTTCTTCACCGACTGAATTTTAATATTTAAGGCATCCGCATTGGAAATTTGGCTGTTGGTACTGCTGCTGATTTGATGCATCGTACGCGGCAACATATTTTTCGAACTGCTGCTGCTGCTGCTCTTATTATTATCTTCGGTAATTTGCGAAATTTCCGATTCCAAAAAGTCCAGTTTCATATCGGCCGAATCCTCCTTATTGAACAGTGGCATTTGCATATCATCCCTTTTATCTTTTCCCAGCAAATCCCCAATGGGTTTACCGAAATTCTGCAACATACCACCACCGTTGCCATCCAAATTTTCATCCAATTTACCTCGGTTATTGCCGGCAGGCTTATCGTTACGGTTGCGCGCACCAGGGGCAGACTTGTAATTAGTATTTTCGAAAATAATAGTATTCAAAGGCTTGGAACCGTCTAAAACTGTACCGTCGCCCACAACATTCGGATGGACACTACCATCCAATACTTTACAACCGGAGGAGTCCAAAGAAGCCATCAATTCTTGATCCATTTGTCTCAATGGGGGTCCGAGCGGTTTGTCCCAAGCATTGCCCAACGATGTGGCCAATGGGACATCTTTTAAGCCACCGTACATACCCGACTGACTCACTTTGACCATTTGTTCTTCATTGTGCAACTGACCGGTACTCTTCATGCGACTATTTTCGCGTGCTTTGGCAAAACGCGGCGGCAATTTTGTCTGACGATTGTTAGTGTTGTTATTGATGTTACTGCCGTTACGATCAAATTTTTGCGACATATTAGGGGGTGGATTGACCGGTGTGGCCATCAACGAAGGAATATTTGCAATTTGCTGTTGAGACAACTGTTGGCCCACTTTTGTCACTGCAGACAACTTCTTGGCATCTTTTTCCTGTTGCAGCTGCTGCTGCTGTTGTTTAGAACCAATTTTCGGTTTTTCCTCTTTGGCACCACCCACAATAGGCTTTTCCAATTTCCTATCCAGTTTCTTGTTCTTCACCTCTTGGAAACCATCATCTACTGCTTCGGTGTCCAAAACAACGGAGTCATCTTTTAAAGTATTATCGACAATTGCATTTAGCAAATTGTTACTTTCCTTTTCTTTGTCTCTGGGGTCCATCCGACCACCAAGGCTATCTTTAGCAGGTTTCGGTTTAGGATCGTTACGATTTGGACCGCCAAAGGGGCGCTTATCAATATTGACAGGGCGAGACGGGGGACCGCTGCGACGACTCATAGTGGAGGAAGAAGCGCGTGCAAAAGGTTTCGATTTCCGTGCATCAGCATCGGAATTATCAGACATGTCATCTGTTTTTGATTTACCTGATGAGGACGATGCAATGGGTGCACCACCACTGCCACTGCCACTACGTCGCGCTTCTTTTCTTCTACCACCACTTTTATCATCTAATTTCTGCATCGATTTACCTTTTTTCTCCTCTTCAGATTCAACATCTTTTTTCTCATCACCTTTACCTGGTGGCCCTCCATAACCATCCAAACGTTTGCCACTGCCACGGGCACTTCTATAAGTACTGGAAGAACCACCACGTCCGTGTCTTGAAGGTTCACCACGCGGAACAAAGTGATTTTTATCTTTCGACTTATCACCTTTATCCTTATCATCTTTCAAATCTTTTTTATCACCATCTAACTTCTTACTAGCCAAATCACCTGCAGAAATGTCATCCATGGAACCTTCAGATTCGGTAAACTCACCCTTGGCATGGCTTCTCTGCGAAGAGCCACGTGGCGGATTTCGAGCAGAACCAGGGGCTTTTTTGTTAGTGGTCCAAGAACCGCGGTACACCGTACCACTACTGGAAGACCATTGTTGTCCTCCACCACCACCACCACCAGCCCCACGACTGCCTTGCGAATCAGACCTGTTGCGACCACCATGCATTTTCTTCTCATGATCATCAGCGGCACCAAACTTGTCCTTGATCTCCTCACGTTCCAATTTCTCTTCTTCAGTGGCAGTACCATCAATGGCAGTTGGCACAGCATCGGCCCATGCTTTCGGTCCATCATCCCTTATACGTTTCATCCAATTGTCATCGTCTTTTTCCGCTGACGAAGACTTTTCCTGCTTCTTATCGTTTGCCGAAAGAGGACCAGAGCCGGCACCTCGCTTTAATTGCGTCAGATTACGCTTTTCATTGCGCAAATCATCGGCTTCGATTTTCTCTTTAGTTATGGGACCGGGCACCACCATTCGGTGCTCCTTTTTGCGCTCTTCATAAGGATCCTTGTACTGAGACGGAGCATCGCTCCACGACCCGTAATCCCTCGACTCCGAATGACGATTCGAGTCACCGGAATGACGTGATTCACGCGACGCACGCGAATCTCTACTGTCGGGCCGCTGCGGACGCTCATACTTATCCCTTTTCTCCACCGAGGAATGCCATTCTTCGCTGCTTTGTCTGCTGAGGCCCTCCGACGAGTCAAACTTGTCTCTATTGTCCCTACTGCGCAACTTATCATCTTCCTTTTTATAGTCGTAGTCTTTATAATCGTCATATTTCCGGCCAGAATCATAACGATGCGAACGGTATTCCCCTTCGTAGCGTCTATAACGGTCATCGTGTTCTTTATCTTCAGAGGCAGCATCCCTACCTTTTCTGTTACTACTACCGCCACTGCTTCCTGGACTTGTTCTATTAGAACTTTGAGCCCATCTGGCGTCATTGCCGTAAGAAATATTTTGTTGATTGCCGCCCAGTTGTTGCTTCTTTTGAAAACGTGGCGGCAAATTATTCTGAAACTGTTTCGAGAAATTCGGACCGAAATTCGAATCTTTTTCATTGCCACTGCCACTGCTACTTATCCTTCCTTCTTTTCTGGCAACAGCATACCGATCTAATTGCGTCAATTGCCGGAAATCACTGTCTCTTTGATTACCTTTTTGTTGCTGTTGTTGCGACTGCTGCTGCTGCTGCTGCTGCAACTGCTGGTCATCTGAATCGTTTTGTTGCGTTGCTGCCGGTTTCGAGCGAATTTCCTTTTCGCGTTCCCATTCCGGCAACAAAATCGGCACTGGCGCCAGTGCTTGTGGCGGAACAGAACCCGGAGGAATGGTACCAGCATTATCGTCAACGTCTTTATCGCTGCGTTTCTTACCTAGACGTTCATCGAGTTCCTGCAGCTTTTTCGCGGCTGCCTGTTTAGTTTCCAGAAACTTTTTCTCTTCTTCTTCTTTGCGTTGCTTCGCCCGCTCAACAGCAATAGCCAAATCTTGCTGTTGGCGCCTTCTTTGCATCGTAATTTCTTCGTCATCGATGCGATTTCTGTTTTGGTTACCTGATTGGTTCCTGTTATTCCAGGATTTACCATGATCGCTGGCATTTTCATTGGTCTTATCGTTAGTGGTGTCTTTGGAGGAACGCGACGGTTTGGTGCGTACCTCATCGGATTTCTCGTCATCGCTGAATGCTAATTTTTGGCTGCAAATAAACAAATTCGATAGAAGAACAATGACCAAAATGTAAAAATAAAACATTCAACTAACTTGTAATCAATTTCGTCGTTAATAGCCCAACCCATTTCGTTGGTCAAGCTGTCCATACCACTTAAATCCTCTTCTTTGATAATGGGCCGATGAACCAATTCGTCCATATCCAAATTGCGCTGCGCCCTAGATTGTTCTTGCATCCTGCGCTGAATTTGCGATTGACTCTGTTGGTGCTGTTGCTGATGCTGTTGCATCTGCAACTGCTGTTGCTGCTGCTGTTGAATATTACCAGTGGCACCGTGGCCATTTGCAGCAGCGAAATTGCTACCTCTGTACATAAAAGGTGGGACAAAGCCTAGACATTGCGGCGGCAACTGTTGGCCGACCGGGCCCGTAAGCTGCGGTGCTGCAGCGGCAGAGTTGCGTCCGGTCTCGACGGCGGTGCCGCGCGAACCACCGCCCAGCAACCACGAGCCCTCCGTTTGCGGTCTTAAACTTGGTCCGGGGCCGTACTGTGAATCCACACCAGCCGCTGCTCCTCCTGCTCCCGTTCTTAACGGCTGTCCCCCTTCGCCAGCCAGACTGGGGAACTCGTGCTGGAACTGCGGACTCTGATACGGTGGCGGATGCTGCGAATTTGGATCGACGCCGCTCATCACCGCGCTCCATGACTTGTCGCCTATGGCAGGATTGGCAGATTGCTGTTGTTGTTGCTTGTTGCTGGCTTGCTGTGAACTTGGAGTGGTTTGCTGCTGTTGCTGAGGATTGGCTGGCGGTGCTGACGAATTTGTTGAAGTTGTTGTGGAATTGGTCGTAATCTATATTTTTCAAAGGAAAATTATAAAAATATAAATAGAAAAAAGCAATTGTTGCAAAGTGTATACTAACAGTAGATGTCGCAGTTGATGAATTTTCTTGTTTGCCCCATCCTGATCCGTTCGAAGGTACTAAAGGTACTGCTGCATCATTACCACTGTGTTCCGATTTCAAAGAGGGCAGATTTGCCGGTGGACGTCGTGCATTCGGCACCTTACCGAGACTTTGCATGCCATGTTTCTGTGAAAGGGTGCTTTTCTGCTGCTTGTTTTCTAGGTTCTCTCCCTGTTGTTTTCCACACCCCCAAAAATAAAAACATTAGAAACAAAAGTAGACAAACAAATAAACAAACAATGGACGAAATCTGCAAGCAAATACAAAACTTACCAAACTGACTCTGTATAAATTGTTAATATCCAATGATTGAAATTTGGGTTTTGCTTTCTCGCCTTTTGAGGCCAAACTTGGCAAAGTAGACATGCTGTCCGCACGCAACCATTTAGATCTTCAAAACCCAATGAACGAACCTTTATTCTAAAACACAAAGACACATTAAAACAATATTCCATTCAGAACAAAATGAGAGCCCACTTACAAATTGCACTTTTTAATGTTTTAATCAACACTTAAATGTGCACACAAAGCAAAATTCTATTTATTATTACTGAGTGAAGTGATGAAGCTTGTTTGACTGCTCACAACAATACAAATATGCAATTGTTACTAATCGCTATGCCTTCTGCTTTGATTACTATGACTAACCAAGAACAATCTATCTTTCTTTTTCGGCAAATATTTACAAAACCAGCTTCTCTTACAAATGAACCGATAAAAACACTAAAATTAAAACAAAGACGCCCAGCCCTTACTACCTTTTTTTCTTGGCTCACAGAAAATGAGAGAAAAATCAAACAATAAAAACCAACTCACTAATTACTTTAGTCTAGGAATTATTATATAGCACAAAAACTAAAAGCACTACTAATGGACTATTTGGCGTTTAACGGTAAATATAAAAAAAGAAGCACAGAAGCCAGTTCTCCATGGAAAGAAAACATAAAATTCCCATTGATATGCTGATCGGTCGCAAAGAATTTAGTGGTACCTTGGTCCGTCCAGATGGGTGAGTGGAATATAAGAAGAAATCGACTCGGTAGAAACTAATTGGGGACGGATGATCACAGATTTTGTCTCTAGCTTTCTCACTGCTATTATAATAACACTTTTTCGCTAAGTCAAAATGGCGTACGCCGATGAGCAAACGGCGGATTCCTCCTCTCTCTGCTTCTCGCTCGCAGATCAATAACGTGACGTCACATGACGCTGCTGTACTTCTACCCGAGCGCCCCCTTATCAAAATGCCCTCAATTAACTTTCTCCTTGAGCGGGAAATTCAAAATTAATTGAATGCATTTTTTCATTTTTTGAAAATTTTCATATCTCAAAATAACGTTATTATCATTTACAAAAGTTAAAGTGCTTAAAAATTAACAATCCATATACTAAATAGAGTTATCAGTAATAAAATAAAAAAAACAAAACACTGGCAAATTAAATAATCAAATCTTTTTTAACTTGTAAAATATCTAAAGTTTTACTGCGATATTTGTCGGTTCTAGGAATGTAATCAGTGCCGCAATAAGTATTTAGATCTTGGCAGTATTCAATGAAACTGTTCCAATTTTCATCATGTCCCAAAACATAAGGATTACCAATTACAATCAACTTGGACATTGCTCTAGTTAGAGCTACATTAAAACGCTGAAAATTAATAAAAATAAATAAATTTTGTCAAGTTAAGTTAGCAGCACTTACCCTCTTATTTTGAACAAAACCTAAATTATACTTTCTGTCGTAATGGAATAAGTTATCCTGAGCTCTAACCGTGGAAATTATAATGATGCGCTTTTCTTGCCCCTGGAAAGCTTCAGTAGTGCCCACTTGGATTTCCTTCAAGCCTGCATTATCTAGTCGGATCTTAATTTTATGCATCTACAAAAAAACAAAAACAATTTATAAATTAATTCTTAAAAATTAAAAAGCATTGAAAAAACAAAATGCAAAAAAGTAAAAAAAAGGTTACTTGACGAATATAGGGTGTGATAATTCCAATATCCTTTTGCTGCACATTGAACTCGTTCATGGACATTAAAGCCTGAACATATCTAGCAACCATATCAATCTCCTTGACATTATAGTAACTAGGAGAACCACCGTTCTTCTGTTCTTTTGACAAAAGGCCACAAAACTCAATAGACGTGGCTGCCGGGCAGTGCGCTTGCGGGAAAATATGACGAGAAACAAAGTAGTTACTGAGTAAATCGTCTTTTCCTCTGCACTTCAAAGCTCCTCTATAGAAAGCTTGATTGGAAATCGCAATGATGTCCTTGTGGGATCTGAAGTTTTCCTCCAGAAGAATTATGTAGTCAGTATCGAAAACGTAGTCTCCTCTAACTTTTGATTCGTACAGAGGATTTTCCTCCATCAACCTTTGCATTAACGGTGTAGCTAAAACAATATAATTTTCTTAGATATTTCACAGTAAAACAACATTTATCATGAGATAACTTCTTAATTTTTCCGATGAAATAATAATATATAAAAAAAAAATACCTAAAAGGCTTTTCTCATTGACTTTAGCAACAACAGGACCCAATTGATGGATATCACCAGCCAAAATCAACTGAGCTTTGTGGGTCGGCAAAAGGGAAATGGCAATGGCAGCTTCCGGTTCAGTGGCTTGAGCCGCTTCATCAATGAACACCACATTGGGTTCATAGATTCCTCCGTTTTGCAGGAATTTCCCAATTAGATGCAAAGTGGAAATTACTATCTTATAAGTCGTCAGATTTTTTGCATTGATTGCCAATAAATCTTCGCCTTCCATATTGCTGTAGCGCATTATTTCATTGTCTATTGTTGACCTGTTTAACAAAAGCAATTTTAAAATCCTAGCAACGACCAATTAAATACTTTGTTAGAAACTAATGCTAGCAAAACAACCAATCAACTACTTCGTTACAAACTGACTGTAGCATTAGCCAATCAGATACTTCGTTTCATTATATCTGAATTTGTAACGGTTTTTTTGAATTTTTAAAATATTTTTTCTTCTTTCTTTCTAAATAAAAATAGAAACTTACACTTCTCTAGAAGTGGTGTGCATCCTAAGCAATTCATTAGGTTTACAGTATTGCTGCAACCGATGGCAGAGCATATCGCAGGCGAAATTGGAAGGACAACAAATCAGAATTTTCGTTGTGGGCATATGATTGATCAGCTGTAGAATCGATTCGACAACAGTGGTAGTTTTCCCTGTACCAGGAGGCCCGAAAATTATAAACGGCGCCTCTTTCGATTCATTATTTAAGATGTTCAAAACGGCTAAACGTTGCATTTGGTTTCGGTAAACTGTTTTGTTGAAAAACCTACAAAAACAAAAAAAAAACAAATTATTTAAAAGATTAAATGCAAATATTAGATAACTTAATACTTTTCTTCGCTTAAAACAAATTGTCGGGATTTTCCTTTAGATGCAGCAGGAAAAACGTATTTTAAAGGACACAAATCGATTCCTAAATGCATCCTTTCATACTGGAGTCTGGTGAGAGTGAACTGGACATCCATTTCAACATCCGGAAAGTTCTGTACAATCTCTAAAATCCTGCAAATGATTACTTTTTAAATAGAAGAACTACTAAAAAACCTAAAAAAAATAAACTTGCTCAGGATTGCAATGTTCAATGATGACAGTTTCATCGGTGACTTGCTTCACTTGTCCTTGATACGCTTTGGTTTCTTTTCTTAGGCGAATATTGATTAGGTCTCCGCGGAGAACTGAGGGTCTTTTCTCAGCAAGTCCAGGCACTTTAATCTCTATGTAACGTTCCCTAATTAGTGTCACATTAACATTGCTCATATTGTACTTTGTTAGACCGATTTCGAAACAGATTTCGTCCAACCAAAGCAAATAATGGAAAATATCTCTGTAGGTCTCTTTGTTTAGACCTTCCCTTATCTTTGCACTACAACAGTTTTTTTATTTAATTACTTAATTAAAGGAAATTAAGATTGTTTTTAGGAATAAAAGACTTACACGACTCTTCTTCTAGCAATTCCATCGCTTTCTGTCTCTGATGGGAAGGGTTTCAAAGCAAAAGCCAAAACTTTTCTTAGATACTGAGGTATAGGATACTTAAACTCGAACAATCTGCAATTATTTTTTGGCTTATTAAATTCTTAAAAAAGAAGAATTAAGTAATAGTTACATGTGACATGTTGGAGGCACGTAAAATGTGACATCGTTCCAGGCTTCATTACGAAAATGGTTTGCAAAAACAGATTCGTCCTTTTCATGGATGTCAGAAATCACAATTTTCTAAAAAAAAGTGTTTAAACTTTAGAAATATTCAAAATCTATAAAAAATATAGAAATAAAATAGAAACAAATCATACCAAGTGTCTGTAAATTTTAATTTCTTTAAGACTCTCTTTGTCATAAAGCCGAATAAGAATCGGCATCTTGAAGGATCCCAGTTGAACATTTCCATTGCCAAATCTGATGGAAAATGTCTCGGATTCACCTAAAATCAATAAATTTAGTTTGTCAACATTGGAAAATTACTTTAAATTTTGTAAATTACTTGTTCCAATTGTATGTTTAATACTGTTATTTTGCAAAAACGAGAAATTGCGACTTTCCACTAAAAAGTCCTTAATACTTTCAACAGCATGCGAGTCATTGTTAATAATGGAAAACTTAAAATGCAAGGTGTGTTTAACAGCAGCAAATTGTTGAGGAGTTAACTAAAATTAACCAAAATGTATTATAAAATGCAAAATCAAAGTGTATTAAAAAGATAAGGAAAGTAGAAATGCAAAATTCACCACAACTTTTATAGCTCCTGTCCTTGAATTATAATCATAATCAACTTTTTCCTTGAAGTTTATTTTAACATCAATGCCTTTATGGTTGAGGAATGGTTTTCTATGTTTCTTAAACTCAAACACATAGAAATTAAATCTGTGCTTCAAAGTTTCAAGATGAAGTAATGCATCTTGATCTGCATGGGCCTCACAGAGATCACACCTCTGAAAAAAATGATGCAAATAACGGTTAACTTTAGTATTTGAACAATAAGTCACATTTTCTATTACCTTATCTGTAATATATGGTCCCCTTTTCTGATTATTCATGTTTTGTTTGCAATATTCACAGCTTCCCTTTTAGAAAACTTCAAAACAATAAAAAGGCTAATTTTCTTCACTTTTCAAATGTTACTTTATGCAATTTACTGAACTAATTAACGGAGCAATTAAGCAGAATCACAGACTTTGCATGTCCTTTGTTCGTTTCAGCTGATTGTGACAAAATTATCAAAAATTATAAAAGCACAAAAAGCAATTCTAACCTTTATAACCTAAAATTTTACTGATAAAATTTTGGATAAAATATAAAATGAGATAAATTAGAAAAACTAGGATAAAGTTAGTGATAAATTAGAAACAAACAAATACTAAGAAAAGAATACAATAGAATAATCCAATCAGTACTTATAAATTATCATTCTAACACCCAATTAAAAAAATTAAAAAATTGAGATGTCTGATTCGATTGAAGATGAAAAGCCCTTTTGTGTAGACAGAGCAAAATTAGGAAGAGCAACATGCAAAAACTGCAAAGAAAAATGTGCCAAAGGAGATTTACGATTGGCAAAGTTAACAGCAAGTCCCTACGGTGAAGGGAAAATGAAAAACTGGTTTCATTTACATTGCATTTTTGAGCAGTTCTTAAAACAGAGACCCACCACAAAACGATTGCAAAATTCCACTGAATTAGATGGTTGGGAACTGCTATCATCAGAAGATAAAGAATCGATTGCTTCGATTTTTGAAGAATACGAAAAGAAAATTGCAGAAAAAAACCATTTAGACTATGTTCCTAAAAAATTTGAAGAAAATCTAGTAGAATCACCCAAAACTAATGCAGAAAACATGAAAAATTTAAAAGATGTTACAAAAAATAATAAAACTGCTTCTCCAAATGCAAAATCTAAAGAGTTATTCCGCGAATTCAGACGATTGGTGGCTAATATTACAAATGTAAGTAGTTACAATGAGAAAACGCAAGAAATCGAGAAAACCTTTGCTAAAAACAACTTCAGCATCGAAAACAAGAAACTCTGGTGTCGCCTTTTACTTCCGGGAGTCATCAAAAGAATTTACAATTTGCAAAGCAAGCAATTGGTAAAAATCTTCAGCAAAATTCTATCAACTGATCAAGAAGAAATGCTAATGCATTTGAAACAAGGAGATGTTGCTGAAACAATCCAGGATTTTTTCGAAAAAAGCCCCAAGTATCAACCAAATAAAAAAAGTCTTCTAACCGTTAAAGAAGTAGACCATTTCTTGGAAAACCTAAGCAAACTTACAAAGGAAGAAGACCAAATGCAGCATTTCCAGAAAATTATGCCCAAGTGCACTGCAAACGACCTCAAGATGATTGTACGTCTTATCAAACATGATCTGCGGATGAACGCCGGCGCAAAACATGTCTTGGATGCTGTCCACAATGAAGCCTATCAAATGTATCAAAATTCCCGAAATTTGGAGTCAGTTATCGACCGTTGCTTGGCAAACCAAACAACTTCAACAATGAAAAACCATAGTAATGAAGTCAACAAACCCAACAAAGAAATCATATTGTTGACACCGGTTTTGCCGATGTTAGCAGAACCTTGCAAGTCCATAGAGCAAGCAATGAAGAGGTGCCCAAATGGAATGTACGCCGAAATTAAGTACGACGGTGAAAGGGTCCAGCTCCATAAGAAAGGTAATGAATTTAGATACTTTTCGCGTAGTTTGAAAGCAGTGCTAGCGCACAAAATCCGCCATTTTGAGAAATTTATTCCGCAAGCGTTTCCACATGGAAAAGATTTGATTTTAGACAGCGAAATCCTGATGGTTGATCTGCAAACAGGCAAACCTTTACCATTTGGTACGTTGGGAGTTCATAAGCAAAGCGGTTTGAAAGATGCTTCCGTTTGCCTGTTTGTTTTCGATTGTATTTACTACAACGGGGAAGTTTTGGTTGATAAGCCGTTAAATTTTCGCAAAAAAGTCCTTAGGGAGAACATGCAAGAGATTAAAAACCATATAATGTTTTCGGAAATGAAACATCTTAATCAACCAGAAGATTTAGCGCAGATGATTACTAAAGTTATGAAGATGGGTTTAGAAGGGCTTGTTTTAAAAGATACTAAAAGTATCTACGAACCTGGAAAAAGGCATTGGCTAAAAGTAAAAAAAGATTATTTGTTCGATGGCGCTTTGGCAGATTCTGCGGATTTGATAGTATTGGGTGCTTGGTACGGCACAGGAAAAAAAGGGGGCTTAATGTCGATTTTCCTAATGGGTACCTTTGATAAAACAAGAAATGTCTTCAACACAGTTACCAAAGTTCATACAGGTCATGATGATGCAACCCTAGAGCGTTTGCAAACAGAATTGAAGATGATAGAAATCAATGGCGATATGCAGAAGGTCCCAAATTGGTTAAAATGTACCAAAACAATGGTCCCGGACTTCGTAGCGGAAGATCCGAAGAAGCAGCCGGTTTGGGAAATAACCGGCGCCGAGTTTACCCAACAACACGATGTCCATACAGCCAATGGGATATCCATCAGGTTCCCCAGAGTTAGCAAAATTCGCGACGATAAGACGTGGAAAGATGCCACTAATTTAGAAGAATTAACAAACTTGTTTCACACTTCTAAAATGAACTTTGATGGTTCTCTATTTGATGCTGAATTGAAAAAGTTTGATTTGAAACGTCCTAATTTGGCAACTGATGCTGCTGAAGAGTCACCTAAGAAGAAATTAAAAGTTGAACAAGTGGAAAAAGTTGAAATTGTTAATCCGTTACCTGTGATTTTTCAAAATGTTTATTTGTTTTTATCCAAGGAAGTGCCTAATGATAAATTTTCCAATCTTTTAAGATTGTTTGTGGCTTTTGGAGGAACCATTTTAAAAAATGATGGCAAAAAAGAAGAAATTACTCATGTTTTGCATGATTTCTCAGAAATTTCTTCTGAGGTTTCTGCCCATTTGGATGGGCAATTTCCAAATTCTGTTTTCCATATTACCAGTGCTTGGTTAGTGGATACTGTAAAAGAAAAAAAGTTGTTGGATGAGTTTAATTACCTAGTTTTGTTATTACCTTAGTTTTTTAAGTATTTATTTTGTAGTTTTTACTGCTGCTATGGAAACTATTTATTGGATTTTTTTTTTTGGAAAATGTATTGTGCCCTTTAATTATATTTTGTAATCAACTTTAATGTTTTTATTTTCTGGAAATAAACAGCATTTTAATTGAAAAATCAATTTGTTATAAGTGTAACTTTGGAAATTAGTTTTAATACTTTAATTTTAAGTGAAAATCAAAGTAAAGAAATAAAAAACCTGTTGCAGTAATTTAAAGAACAGTTTAAGGGCCTTCGATTTGAAAATTTAATTTCTTAAATTATAACAATTAAAACAAAATAATTAACTTTTAAAGATTTTTTTTAATGATTTGTCAGAAGCGCCACCTGCATTTTACTAGCGAAAAGTCAGTAAAAAAATTACAGGTTTCCTAAAAATTAAGCTATTGTTTTTCAACCAAAAATTTAAAAAATTAAAAGCCCGCGAAAAGTTTAAAACTTCTGGAAATTTCAAATTTTCGCCGATTTCAAAAATTTGTTCAATTCCGTTGCAAATGCTGGAATTTCAGATAGCCTAATCAAAGTCAATGAAGTCAGCTGACCTGCGATGACGTTTCCCAAGGCGTTTTTGATGGGCCGTGGAAAAGAGTGTGGCAGTGTTTACAAATCGGCGGCGCGTCAGTTGCGTGCGAGAATACCATGGCGAGCAGTTTGTCTCGCTGCTGCTGCCGCCGTCAACTACCACTACTGCAGCAGTCGCTATTGACCTTTTTCCTGGTGCTAACGTGCGCGTCCTCCTTACGTATTCCAACAAAACAACCATCCTTCAGCACGCTGCGTGTCCTTCAAAGGACTCCTCAGCCGCAGCAGGACAACGACGATGGTGTTGTTCATCATCATCGTTACGAGCGAGTGGTGTTTGAGGTGCGCGGCAGTGACTTGCACCGGGGGTTGCCGGTGAAGACGACCGATTCACCGGCTACCTGCAGGACTACACCGTCCCTAACGTTATCGTCCTTAAACGTGACGGAATTGCGTGTTTATAATGCGACTCGCGCTCATTACGCGATCCTCTTGCCTCTTAGCAACCACCTCCTAAATGTTTATTTTTGCTTACCGACCTATTTGCAGAACAACGAGGCTGTGCAACTTAATGACTTTTTAATTAGTAGTAGCGATAGATGGATCCATCAAGGATTTGTTGTATCAATCCGGGCTTCCGGTTATAGCGACGACCCTGACACTGACCTACATTTCGATGACCTGTGAGTTGCTCTGTTATTATTCAATAAATTAATACCGAGCCACCCCCAACAGCCCACAGCATGCTTATTATTGTTTTTGTTTTTTGTTGCTATGAAACTACTGAATTTTGAAAACAAATTATGTTTTTCCAACAACAAAAAATGTTTTTCTAGAAGCAAAAATAAAATGTTTTTACAGAAAACAAAGACAAAAAAGACAAGCCGAAGAAGAAGATGACGAAGGTACATCGGAAGTATTGCGAATCAGAGGATTGCGTGTGGATTCCTGCGATAAGGAGCCGCACTTTGATCCTTTGGGCATCCCGATGCTCCTGGTGGGCGTCCCATATACTCTGCGTCTCTTCGGCAGCGGATTCACACAGAATACAGTGGTCACTTTCACGCAACAGGAAGGAAAATTTGGTAGTTCGTGCCAAATACCGGTGACCGGTGCATTTCCGGTAAGTTACCTTTAATTTTCAAAATTTTAAAATTACTTCCTGCTGGCGACATCTGATGCAAACTACAAATTTAAATTTTCGCGCTAAAATTCAAATATTAAATTTAAATTTTCATCTGTTTTTTTTTTAATTTTAAACAAAAATCTGTTTTCCAACAGATAGAGAAAGGGTCGGTGCATCGTGACACAGCGCAAGTAACGGTAAAACTACCGGCGATGGAACACGCGGGCACTCTGTACATTTGCGTGAAGGAAGGCAATGCCTCTGTGGCACAATCAGTGCGCGAAAGCAACCCTTTCGTTCACCAAGGGTCGAAACCGTGGTTGGCAGTGCACAGTACCGTGCGTCTGATACCTCTATGGGTGGCGATGTTGATAATCGTGGTGTGCCTGTGTTTTTCCGCCTTGTTTTCCGGCCTCAATTTGGGTCTCATGTCCTTGGACCGGACCGAATTGAAGATCTTATGCAATACGGGCACGGAACAGGAACGGAAGTACGCGAAAAAGATCCAACCGGTTCGCAATCACGGCAACTTTCTACTATGCAGCATCTTATTGGGCAACGTGCTGGTCAATTCGACTTTTACCATTCTGCTGGACGACCTGACGTCCGGCGTTGTGGCCATCGTGTGCTCCACCCTCGCGATCGTCATGTTTGGCGAGATCACGCCTCAAGCCATCTGCTCGCGGCATGGATTGGCCGTGGGTGCCAAGACGATAATAGTGACCAAGTGCGTCATGGTCATCACCTTTCCACTAGCCTATCCCATCTCCAAGATTTTGGACATCATCCTCGGCGAGGAAATCGGTAGTGTTTATACGCGCGAACGACTCAAGGAATTAGTCAAGGTATGTCATCTTTTTGTTTATTTGTTTTTAACAACAATAAAAAAAAATTTACTTCTAAGAAAATTCAAAAAGAAAACTTGGAAATTAATCAGTAGTGGCATTTTGGCGGCGTTCAGTATAAAATGTTAAATTTTCATAATTATTATTATTACCATTGGCAGTAGGTGCCGCATTAATAGACTGATAATTGCTGCTGCAGTTTACAAAAGTTTTATTTTTGTAAAAATTACCACCCGAATTGAAACTATTATAATTGGCAGCTGGATAATTAACATTATGATACATTTGGTTATAAGTATCATAATAATTTGACGCTGTAAAATTACCGTTAAATGCATTTGCAGAAACTGTAGCAGCATATAGATTATTATCACTTCTATTATTGCAATCTAAATAACTCTGCAATGTGCTGCTGGAAGGCGCATTGAAAACGTTTGAATTTCCCGCAAACAGTTTCCGATTTTGACCATTTTGAAAAAACGGATTTACAACGGATGCCGAAGCTGACGCGGGATTTTTCAAATTGGCAAAATTTTGCTGGGCCACCGATGAAGTTTCCTTGTGATTGGCAGCATGCGACTGCAATCCCCGCAATGTTTTATATTCTTTGGAGCATTGATGGCATTTGAATTCCTTTTTCGGTTTCACTAAACTAAAGAAAGAGTTTCTTATTTTTGGTTTCTCTCTGTTTCGTAATTTTAAATTAAGATATAATAAAGGAAAACTTACTTTCCAAATGAGTCGTGATAGTTTAACAAATGGTACTTCATACCGTTGTTGTTCTTGTAGCTTTTGGTGCATCCGGTAATTGGGCAACAGAATTTTTTCGCAGGGGAAACCTGTTCTGTTTTCACTTCATTGCTGTATTTTTTTTTGGTGTTGCAAAATTTAAAATTATTAATCAATTTTCTAAAAGTATAAATTGATAATACCTTGTAGTGGAGAAATCTTCGTAGTCTTCTTGTAAAGGCTCTTCTTTAATTTCTTCTTTTACTAAAAAATAAAGAAAAATATAAGTAGAACAGAAAACAATGGCTTAAGTAATTACTTTTGATTTCTTTGGATCCTGATCCTGCAGGATTCTCAATTATATTCCTTTCTTCATCTATTTTGTTGTCTTGTATCTGCTTTTCATTACTGAAGCCATCGCTGTAGCGTAAAATGCTGCTCATATGGACCAACTGATTTAGATGCGGTTTTTCCTCTGATTTTGCATCAAAATCTGTGAATAAAATTCAAAAAAAGAAACGTTTTCTTAGGCGAAAAAATGAAAATCTATTGTCTTACCAATATGGGTGCCTTCAATATGAACAATCAAATCGTGCAGAGATGCAAAGAGTTTTCCACATGCTTCAAACTGGCAAATGTTGCTGTTGAAAAAAGACATTGCTTGAATTATTAATTCATTCACTTTATTGCCTCAATTATTATTTTTAAAGCAATGTTTACTCTCTTTACTGGTTTAGTTTTATGATTTAACTAGCTAACAAAACCGAGAACACGTGCAACGCAATATTTACAAAAGAAATATTTGAGTTTTAGTGACATTGACAGCTACATATTGAATAATTAATTTTAAAGTGGAGACATCTGCAGGATTTTCAAAGAGACTAAAGTTTAAGCTACTGTAGCGCTTCATTTATTATTAATTATTATTAAAGGGAACTGTCAATGTTAAGACATCTGTAGACTTTATTAAGAAACTTAATTTTCAGCTACTTATAGTTTTCTTAGATTCTTTTTTTAAAGAAGCTTTTGGTTGGCTTCTAAAATAGAATAGTAAAAACAAAAGTTTTCTTTGTTACAAAACAAAATTGAAAAATAACAAAGGGAATTTATTTCCTTGTAGTGAAGCGAAAATGGAGTAAAAATGTTGAATTATAAATTAAAATTATTCTGTTGGGAAAATGGGAAAATATCACGAATGACCCAATTTCATCCACATTTTTCTTTTTTCTATTTTATCTTATAAATACTACTATGTAGTATACATATAGAAAATGCACACTTGGAACAATTCAATTCAACACAAACGACTCTCGGAAACGATATCAGCTTCGCAATGTTTTTACTGTTTTTCTACTTGTTTTCAATTTATTTTCTACGTGTATCTCTCTCTATCACTTTGGATATTTGTCAGTTTGTCAGCATTTGTGTTTGTGGTGTTATTTAATGTTTTCGCTGGAAAAATCAAGTAAAAAAAAGTTGCTGTTTTCACAGTTTCTACGCTACGAAACTTGTATTATGTGTAGTATGTGTTTTTGTGAAAAACAAAAGATCCTTTTACGTAACCTACATAATATTAAAACAGCAGTAAATATATTAAATAACTACTGCAGTTTATTATTTTCCTATCTAGTTTATTTTTTCTTTGTTATTTTTGTTTTTGCATTTTTTTCGTTTTTAATAATTGTTTAAGGCAATTCAATTTAATTTTCAATTAAAAGAAAAGAAAAAAAAAGTATTTAAATAAATAAATTGAAAAACTAATTAATTAAAAAGAAATTAATTAAATATAATTAAAGTTGTTGGATAACTAATTCATCTAACGCATTAATATTAATTGCGACAATAAAATCGCCACGCTTTGACTGTTATTGTTTAAGCTTTAAGCATCATTTAAGACTTTCAATTGAAGCCAATTAAAGATTTGACACTGTTTCTCTTGCAATGATATTTTTTTAAATAATTTTATGTTTTTCTTTTTGGTGTCCTTAAAAATTCAATTTTAAATTAAGGATTAAATTCATTTAAGCAAAATTAAAGTTTTTGTTAAAAAAATAATAAAGTTTTCAAGGGATCATTTTTGCGGAAAAAGGAAGTAGTAGAACCTTGAAGGCATTGATTTTGTTGCCCTTTATATTTACTTGGGAAACGCGAGTGATAATAAAATGGACTGACCCTTTAGTTAATGACATTTTATTACAATAACTAAAACAAAAACAAAAAATTTAATTTTCTTATATTAGAAAACATTCTTTGCTTTCTTTTTTATTTGTTTTCTTTTTCTTTATGAAAAGAAAGTCTTAAAAGTGTCAATTGCACATTATTTTAGTAGACTACACACAGTGTTATTTATTGATTATTGGTAGAAGTTGAAATTCTAAAATAAAACAGGGAAAATTGAGACAAACTATTTGCTTTCAACTTTAACTAATATTACAACTTTTACTAATAAAATATAAAGCATAAAAAATAAATAAATGTTTTTTTTTTAAGTCCTTCCTGCATTTTTATTTCATTGTTATTATTTTCTCAGCTTATAAAAGCTATGTATAGAATTTAAAAAATATAAACAGGAAGTTTACTCAGCATTTATTTGATTGCTTTCTTCATTTCTTTTTTATTTATTTTTTTTTTTTAATGAAATTTTTATAGTAACAATAGTAAATTTTTTATTATTATTTTCAACGATAAAAAAAAAGAACTATATGCCATTTTAATAAAATTAATTTGTAATATAAATGCAAAAACCTAATTTTTTTGTTGAATTTTGTTTATTTAAGGACACTTAAGTGCTCTAATTTTGCACATTATTTGGTACTTCTACCAAAGTTTAATGACTACATTTCAAGTGCATACTCAAAATTACTTACATAGTTTAATTTTCGATAAATGCATTTTGAATATTGTTTTTTCTATTTTGGAATGTAATGAAAGAAAGTCAGAAAAATAAATAATATCAAAAGTTCCGATTGATGAATTTATCGCAAAACTAACATTTATTAGTCAGTTAGTTTAGCTGAGTTGTTACGGTAAATAAATAAATAATACCGACAATTTATTTTGTAACATACTATACTACAGAGAGGCAGACAATTTCCACATAGGTTTTTCCTTTGTAACAAGAAAAAAAGCCGACGCAAAATCAACTTTGATGATTCACTACTAATTACATTAATTTACTGTTACTGACTTTTAGTTTTTCCTTTGTTGCTTTTATTTTTTATTATTAATTAATTAATTTATTATTAATAAATAAAAATAAATGCAATAAAGGAAATTTCCCATATTGATTTTTTTAATTTTTTAATTAAAAATTTATATTTTCAGAAATGGAAAAAAATAATTGAAAAAAAAAAACACTAAAGGGAAAAAGTATTTAGCGATTTGTTTGCCTATTTATAGTATTTATAAGTCGATTACTGTGTAATTATTAGGTCAAAAACTTACTCTTATCGTTTTAATATATAATTCACATAGTATACTGCGTGTGCGAATCAAGTAATAATAATAATTCAACGAGCCAAGATTACGTACTTAATTTATTTGTTGCTGCAATGAAATTTTTCGATTTTTCCCCGAGTCTTTTTCCTTTTCCTTTCTTTGTGATTTTTCCTTGGTTTTCCTTTTACAACTTCCTTTTCACTTTTACCTAAAATAAAAAGAAATCAAATTAGATTTTGTATTGCAAAATAATTGACTTTTTCAATAATTAATGAAAAATGTAATAAAACATTAAACACAAAAGTGAAAATTAGAAGAAATTTATGAAAATCCATGTGCTTTAAGATTAAAGAAAATTCGCTACATTAGAAATTAAATAAATTTAAATGCTGGCAATTATAGCCAAGTGAAAATGCAACATAAAAACAGAAGTATAGCATCCTTTGAAACTTTGAAAGAGAGGAACTTCTCTTCGCTTTTCCGCTTAAAACAAAAATTTGGCAATCTCTCAAAAATATCGATCTATTAATAAACACTTCAAGACTCCAATGTCCAATTTATATGGGTTAACTGAATCTTTTTCCAGACTTTCCTTTTGTTTTTCTAACATTAAATACATTTTTCTTTCTTTTATTATTTCTTTTTTAACAACTAATTAAAATTGGATTTAATTAAAAAAAATATATATTTAAAGGTAACAACAGGAGAAAACGATTTGGACCGCGACGAAGTGAATATAATCAGTGGGGCACTGGAACTGCGAAAGAAAACAGTGGCTGACGTAATGACCAGAATCGAAGACGCTTTTATGTTATCGTACTATGCAATACTGGACTTTGAAACGGTATCGGAAATTATGAAAAGCGGCTATTCCCGAATTCCAGTTTACGATGGCGACAGGAAGAACATTGTTACGACGCTCTATATTAAAGATTTGGCATTCGTTGATCCCGATGATAATACACCTTTGAAAACCCTATGCCAATTCTATCAGAATCCTTGCAATTTCGTCTTTGAAGACGTCACTCTCGATATCATGTTCAGGGAGTTTAAAGAAGGTACTTTTTTAATTTTAATTTTACAAAATCATTCCTAATCCAATTATTAACTGTCCAAGAAAGAATAATTTACAACTGCAATTTTTACGGTAAATAAATTAATTTGTTTCTGGTCGCTGTAGGAAACAAAGGACATATGGCTTTCATAAACCGAGTAAACACCGAAGGAGAAGGAGACCCTTTTTACGAAACCATCGGATTGATAACGCTGGAAGATGTAATTGAAGAACTAATACAGGCTGAGATAATGGATGAAACTGATGTTTTCAGTAAGTTTTCCTTCTTTCTTTTTTATCCTTATAAAAAACAGTTTCTCAAACAAAACAAAAAAACAAAAAAAGAGAAACATAAAAAGATTATTTAAATTAAAACAATAATAAAAATTTCAGCTGACAATAGAACAAAAAGACGCAGGACAAATGCCGACAGGATGAAGCAGGACTTTACAGTTTTCGCGGATCGTAGAGCGGAAAGCAATAGGATTCGCATTAGTCCTCAATTAACCCTAGCAACGTTTCAATATTTAAGCACAAGTAATAACAATTACCTCAGAAGGGCAAACTAATTTACAAAGACATTAATCACTTTTTTAATTAATAGGTATCGATCTGTTTAAACCGCCCGGAATATCGGAAACTATTTTAAGACGCATGCTGAAACAGGACATCTATCACCATGTGAAAAAGAACAAGGATTGGCGCAATGATCCGTCCACTTTAATCTACCAACAGAAGGTGCCGGCTGATTATTTCGTCCTGATATTGGAGGGCAGAGTCGAAGTGCGGGTGGGCAATGAAAATCTTACTTTCGAAAGTGGCCCCTTCACGTATTTCGGCACACAGGCTTTGATGTCTGTCGTCATGGGTTTGTTACATTTTTCTTTCTTTGTTATTTAAGACTTTTCCTTTCTTTCAATCAATTTTAAAGATGTTTTTCCTTCTTTTAATTGATTTTTTTAATGAATTAAAAGAAAGAATAAATCTTTTCAATTGATTAACAAAGGAAAAATGTTAATTAAGATTTAAAACAATAATTTTTTTAATATTTGAAAGACTTAAAAAATGAAAATTGAGGACTTATTGAAGAAAATTAAGAAATTAAAAAATTCCAGTGGAATCGCCAACAACAATTGGAAGTCTGCAGTCCATTCATGCAGATACCATGTCGAAGATGACATTTCAACCGGATTATACAGTGCGGGGCTGTACAGAAGTGCTGTATTTGAAGCTGAAGAGGAATTTGTTTATGGCTGCTAAAAGGGCTTCCTTAATGGAATTGTCGCAAAAAGATGCCTGCAATGGGGGCGGCAGTGTGGCCGCTAATGACGCTTTCGATGACGAAGTGGAAAAAGTAAGTTTTAAGGTCCTTTTTTTTTCTATTTTTTACAATAGTTACAATAGTTTTTATAGTGTGATTGATGATTTGAATTTAAAAAACAAAGTTTTACTGTTTTTACTCTTAAATTCAATTTTATTATTAATTTATTATTTTTTAATTATTTCTGTTTAAAGTAAAATGATGTAATGAAGCAAGCAAAAAAAAAACAGTAAGATTTTGTTTTTGTAAATTTTAAGTTTACATTTTTTTAATTGAAATTTCTAAAATTAAGAAGATAAAAACTTGAAGCATTGTAGGAATTAAGGTCCTTTATAATCCCCCGTTTCCCATTTTTTTAGTTTAAAGCCGAGAACGACGAATTGCCCGAATTTCTCGAGAGTGACGAGGTATTTTTTATGTTCTATACGTTTCTTTTTTATTTTCAATTTTTTGTTTTTTATCAATCAATCAATACATTTTACATTTTACCTCCCCCCAAAAAAACAAAAAACAAAGAACACCACCACAAACCACTTACATTAAACAACCAATACGAACACACTTTTCGAAAGAACTAAAGAAACTCATTTTTGTATTTTTCATATTTTTGGCCGGAAAAATGGGCGCTTATTGCTTTTTACTGTTTTCTTTTTTCAAATCAACAAATTCAATAATGATTTTTGTGTTTTAATTTTCTTTTTAAATTATGCTTTTAAAAAAACCACCCATCAAGAAACAAAAACCAATACGAAAAATATTAAAAGGGCGCTCCTCTACTAATGAAATAATTATAAAACAGTGTTTTTAAATTATTTTTAATCGTTTCTTTTTTTTTAATTTTTTTGTATGTAACTACTTGCTCACTCTATATTACTCTCTCTACAGTCTATTAAATGTGCGTTTTTCATATGATATGTGCTTTGTGCAGCTTTTTAATGAGTGTCCCCGTGTCCCACCTTTTGTCTTATGCAATGTTATTATGGCTTTTTTAGCTGTTGCACTCTTTGGGTGACGAGGACAGCATAGGACGTCGAAGTCCCGACTTGAAAAACAATTCGATATCGCAGGCAAACAGCCCCAATACGCCGTCATTGAAATCGCAATTGCAAATGAGTCCTACAAATACAACGACAGTGGCAACAACATCAACCACACCAACGACGACAACAACAGCAACAGTAGTGAGAAATGCAAGTGGACGCGAATTAAATGGAACAGTTAAATCTAATGCTGCTTCTGCAACTGCTGCAAATCTTGAAGAAGAAGGAAATACGGATAGTAATGCCGAAGAGGAAGTTTTGCTGCCGCCAGTAACAAAGAAATCGTAACATATGCACAAGGCTCCTCTTTGGAGTCTGCTAACGTCCTTTTGTACTTAATCTAACTGCTAACACACAGCAACAGCAAAAGAGAAAAACTTTATGATTCCCCAAAAAGTAGTTAACGGTTAGTTGACGCGTTGAAAACCATTGACAATGGTTGAGGTAAACCTTAGACTTTCGTAATAAGTATAATCAAAGTGATGCACCCCCAAGTATGATTTTTTGTTCGAATAATTAATCAATAATAATTAATTAATTGTAATAATAATGTACAGGCTGACTTCTAATTACTAATTACTTAATTGATGAAGGAAAGCGGTAGAATTGTTTTGCATGTCTTTCACATGTCAATTAATACTACATTTGCAAACTATTTGAAAAATAGTTAAGATGAAAATAAAGCGAAATGATAGATTTGTGAGCTAGATTATAGAGAATTTAAATTAGAAGATAACGAAAATTGAAAATGAAAAAAAAAGCAGAAGAAAAGGGTTTTTTAGTGCCATTGCCAGGCTCGAATTACTTAGAGCGCTTAATAGGGCGTTTTATCAATCTATTATTTAATTAATTAATCACGAATTGTTACTTAAAAATATTTTACTGTTAGAAAAATCAAAATTATAAAGACAAATTAAAAAAAAGAGAGCACTATTTTCTATTTTATAGCTAATATTTGTAAGTCCTTAACGCGGCGTTTCCTTTTTAACAGGTTTTTTTCTTTTTTAAAATATTTCTTAATTATTTTTATTATTATTATGGCATGCAATACTTTAAAACTTTTTATTTATTACTGTTTTTCTTCAGTTTAAAAGCTTACTTAAACTTTTGTGTCTCATATAAATTATAAATGTTGTACAATATTATTATTACCTTATATACTTAAGAAAAGCTTTATTAGACTTTATAATTTACTCTTTTTTTTATATATAATTTGTATTTATTTTCGTTAATATTGATTATGTTGAATTGATTTTGATTATGGAAAACAATTCAATGAAACTTTATAATTTTAAAAATTAATAAAAAAAAGAATTAGATAAATAAATAAATTTAAAAGTATTTTTTACGCTTTTATTTATTTTAAATAACTTAATTTTGTTGCTTTTAAAGCATTGCTAAAAAGGTAATTAATAAAATCAGAAAATAAATTAATTAAGCCCTACAGCAGCCATATTGGAAAATGGAACTCAAAGCAAAACATAACCAATACTAAATGACCAAAACAAAAATTAATTTTCCTAATTTACAGCAAATCCAGCAGTTTCTTAATTAAAAAAGATGTCCACTAAAGAAGATAATTACAGTAACAATAGCAACGATTCAAATTTGGAGCGCGACTTCAGTCAAATTACCCTTTTCTCCCTGAGTTCATCATCAACATCTTATGGCGAGAAGTGCATGTCTTTAGGATATGCAGATTCCAGTTTGGAAAACATGTACAAGTTTTTCATCGATGGAAAACTCTGTGATATAGTCTTAGTGGCTGGTACAAGTGGTAAAAGAATACCAGCTCACAGGTAATTTACAAAATTGTACAAATAATTCATTAATTACTGATTAAATTAATAAAATTCCAGATTAGTTCTATCAGCAGCTAGTGATTACTTTGCAGTAATGTTTGTGGGAAATTTACGTGAAAGCCAAGAAAAGGAAGTGGTCTTAAACAATATTGATGCTGATATTTTACAAGACATTATAGTTTACTGTTACCTGGGAACAATAGAAATTAAGGAAGAAAATGTCGAATCGTTATTGGAGGCGTCGTGTTTGATGCAATTAACACAAATTACGCAAGCCTGCGAACGATTTTTAATTAACCAGTTGCATCCCAGCAACTGTTTGGGCATTGCAGCCTTTGCTGACCATCAAAACTGCCTTAATTTACTGAAGAAAGCTGAAAGCTATGTCATCAATCATTTTTCCCAGGTGAAATTACTTTTTTCTTTACTGCTTATTAATAAATTCGTATTTAATAAAAATAAAATAATTAATAACTTTAAAACTTAATAAGATATAAGTTTTAATAAAATTGTCTTTAGAAAGATACTAAATTTGATTAAATATCTTAATGAGTTTAAAAGTTATAAAGTATTTTCAAAGAATATTTTTCTGTATTTCATTGCTAAACAAAATATCTGAAATTATTTTAAACAGTTATTCAAATATAAATAAAAAATTAACAGGTGGCACGCGAAAAGGAATTTCTAAAACTACCAATTCAAAAAGTCTCTAAACTTTTATCGAACAACGAAATTAATGTTTCCTCGGAAGAACAAGTCTTCAGTGCCTTGAAAAACTGGATCAATCACGATTTCGAAAATCGCAAACAACATATCAGTTCGTTATTAGCCCTAATTAAACTGCCTCTTCTGCAACCGGCTTTTATAATGGACCACGTAGAATCATGGATAAACCACGATACCGCTTGCCAAAAACTACTAATGGAAGCTATAAAATGGCACCTTTTGCCTGCTCGTCGCAACGACATGGAAAGCGACAGAACAATTCCTCGCAAAGCAACCCTCAAGAAACTGATAGTGGTCGGTGGAACCGATAGAAACGCATCAGCAATAACCGTTGAAACGTACGATCCGAAAACAAATACTTGGACCATAACGCACAATGTAAAAGGACCGCGTTGGCAATTTGGTGTTGCCTACATGGACGACAAACTGATTTTAGTGGGTGGCAGAGACGGTCTACTTACTTTGAATGCCATGGAATGCCTGGACTTGGATACTAAAAAGTGGACATCTTTAGGTGCAATGAATTCGCATCGCCACGGTCTAGCTGTGGCAGAATTAGATGGTTCCTTGTATGCCATGGGCGGCCACGACTGCTGGCACTATTTAAATTCCGTCGAGCGTTACAGTCCTACAACAAAAACATGGCAATTTCTGGCTGCGATGCATTACCAGCGTTGTTCTGCCGGTGTGGCTGTACTAAATGGAAAAATTTACATGGTCGGTGGCAGAGATGGTAGTACTTCGTTGAATTCTGCTGAATATTACGATGCGGTGACCAACACTTGGATTGAATGTGCTCCCATGAAATTCCGCAGGGCTTTCGTTGGTTTGGCCGCTGTTAATGGTTGCCTTTATGCCATTGGAGGAAGAGATGTGCATTTTCCAAGCCCAAATTGCACTAATACTGTTGAATGTTATGATCCTAGTAAGTAATTTCTTCCTGCTGCAACAAAAAAAAAACAATAAAAATAAATCAAAAAAATAAATTAAAAAAAATGTTTCAGATTCAAATAGTTGGAGTTTAGTGGCATCGTTATCGGCACCTAGAGACAGTGTGGCTGCTTGCGCATTTGGGGAGTATATTGTGGCAGCTGGTGGACACGATGGCAATCGGTATTTGAACATTGTGGAACAGTATGACCCAATTACCAATTGTTGGACTTCTTTAAATCCGCTCAATATTCCCAGAGCCGGTGTTTGCATTTTACAAATACCGGATAAGGAGGCGGTCATTAGTGGCGGTGAAAAAAATGATTTAAATTAAGTGGTGAATAAAGTGATTAATTTTTATTGGAAAATTTCTAATTAAGCAAGATTTTTATTTTTAGTGATTATTGTAATTATTTTTATATGATTTTTTTTGTAGATATTAAGAAACACTATGTGAACTTTGTCAATTGTACTAATTGTACCAACTTTTGTAGACTGAAAAAACTTGCACTATTTTATACCGTACTTGAATTAAAAACATTTAAAAATATTTAATTCTAATTATTACTGTCATTGAAAAAAGTAGCGTCAACAAATAATTTCTGCAAGTTACAAAAAAAGAAGAATAATAGGAAAATAATTGAAATTACCTATTACATTATATTATCCTTCTGATTGCTGAAGAAATCGACAGAAGAAAATTGATGGTAGTCCTCTTGATTAATGCAGAAACTAAAGGAAGTCTTCTTGGTTCGTTAAGATGAGAAAGTCATCCCTTTAATTTCTGAAAAATATCACAAGTTGTAAAAAAAATATTAAGAAAACCACAAAATATAAAAATATAATACTGCCCATTACATTAATTATTCAATTAATAAGCAAAAATGATCCAAAAAAGAAATGCAAGGAGCGGAAGAAATGCAAAGCTCAGAATAAAAACCTAAAATAGAAAAATTAATTAATTGTTAAATTTTCAATTCGAAAAAAAAATTAATTAAGAAGTAATGTACCCACCACTGACCCCCATTAAATAATTATTAATAACCATTAAAAATAATTATTAATAAGTATTCGATGGACACATTACTTATTAATCAACCCTTTTTTTCAATTTATTACTATATTACAAATTACAACTACACATAACAAATTATAAATAATAAGTTAAAAGATATTGTGCAAACCCAAAGAAGAACCTAAAGATGAGACAAGTGATATGTGAATAAAAAGTTAAAGCTAAAACAGAGTGCATTAATTAATAACAAGAAGCAATGATGCAAAATTAATCACAGCAGAAACCTAAAACAGACAAATATTAATAAAGGAAACATAGAATTAATAAAAACAATTCTTCAAGAACTAATTTAAAACTTAATACTAAAAGGAAAAGCATACAGGATGGGAAGATAAAATGAACCGAACTACTCGCGATTAATTAATTTACCGAAAAATTCGCGCGAAAAATAAAACACACATTTTAATTTTAAATAAATGATTATAAAAAAAAATAAATAAAACACTAATCACTTTGCTGTTCGTTCCATATCCTCCGTCGATTGTAGACCTAAAATTGACAATATATTTTTCTAACAATACTTAAGAAGAAAAATTAAAAAGGACGATAAAGTCCTTAAACTTTCTCTTATCAAAAAATCTGAAACAGAAAAAAAAATGTAATGAAAAGGGAAAACAAAACCACAAGTGAAACAAAACATGAAATATATAAAAATACAATCTTAAAACTAGCTAAAAGAGAAAGAGAATTAGTTTGAGGGGTCCCCACCCCCACTGAAAACATGAGAAAAATAAATAATAATTAGTAGCTGAAACGACAAAAAAGATTATAACCCAACAACAACGCCTAACTTGCCTAACAGAAAATAGGGATAGCTAATATTTTTTATAAGGGAAGGGTAGGAATCTGTAAGAGATACTGGCCCAAGA
>JASKGO010004440.1:0-23260 GCA_030556065.1 Holobus sp. GC000080
GGTGGGTGACTGAGTGCACTGAGTGCACTGAGCGCACTGAGCGCACTGAGCGCATCGCTCCCCACTGCTGCGCTGCAATGGATGATTCATAAGGGACGACGCGCCAATGCAATACTGCAACATAAAAATAAATTCTATTTTAATTTAATAATTTATATCATTAATAATTAATTTATTATAATCATTATACTTATCGGCTAGCGACCCAATAGGTCTTTCATGAAATAAATTACTAACAGTGGAAATCAAAGAGAAAAAAGTAATAATAAAGAAGGTACAAATCAATTATTAATTAGCTTAACATTATATCCAAATAAGGCATTACTGTATAGTAATGACCTATTTAATTTGGCAAAGGTTGATGATAAATTCAAATTTATTTCAGTAAATTCAAGGATCAGGGCGAAGGATAATATGGAATATTAATTACCGCTCCTTCTTAATCCTTCTTAAATAGAGACATCTTAATTATATGGCGACATAAATAAATATAAAAAGAACCATTGCATGAAGTAGGTATTATTCTGAAATAAATGATAATGCTGCACATCTACAGAAGTAGAAAGCGCCTAAAGCGAACGAAAATAAAGAAGCAAAATATATAAATAATTTTTATTTGCGGAGGAAACTTTCCCCACTTGAAGCGATGTGATGAATTGTCCAATAAACAGCAGTCGGAATTTGTACAGATGCTTCAAATGCCGGCTGATGATTCGTCTCTGATTATTTATCTTGCACGTGCGACATTTTGTGTTTGAGGCCTGCGGCGAATAATAATCATTTTGTATTGTATATAGCAGTTGAACCAATAAAATCGCAGGTATAAACTTCTGTTATTTGTCTTCGAGCAATAAATATGAAAAGAATATGCCCCTCTTTGAAACTATGTAAAATAAGAGACCTATTAAAATTCAGGCAGATGTTTAAATAACCCGGCGACTATTCGTTTTCAGTTATTTATTTCGCACATGCCGCTCCTTTTACTATAAAACTGTAGCGAATAAAATTTCTCCATTATTTTTCATAGAAATCGACCCAATAAACAAATAAAAACTGTTGTATTGTTAATTTAAAGACATGCATCGCATTCATCCTATGCACGTTGACTATTACAAGTAGAAAATTTTAATTAATTATTATTTTAATGCTATAAAAATTCTGGAAACACGCTTATCAATTCTAAAAGACATTTAATATAAATTTTATTTGTAATGGCGGTATACTAAAAGGAATTACAGAGCGAAACTTAAAAGAAGAATGCAAACCAAGGGGATAATTTAAATTAATTCCAAATAAAAATAATTCAGAAGAAAATTTAATTTTTTTTAACAAGTTTAATTTTTATAAAGAATCTTTTTAACGTTTCTGGTAAATTATGTAAATAATTGTCCTATCAATTACTGAAAAGAATCAAATATTTGGTTCAAATCTAGGTAAACTAAATGTAATTTAGCAAACTACTTATACTGCATTGCAATTTTAGTTTCTGGGATGCATATGTAATGACGGCATAAAAATCAAAATAACTAAATATAATTTTTACCACAGATATTTACAATGTTATATAAAATAATTTGGCATTTGAAATTAAAAAAACAAACAAAACACTAAATAAAAACTACTAACTATTAATAATAAGTAAACTTAATAAAAAAATATTTAACCAGACTAATTACGAAGAGAATAACTTATTCTTACTAAATATTTTTTTTAATTCAGTTTACGAAACTCTGCGGAAGTAAGACGACCAACCGCCCCCAATTTCAAGAGCAATTGGTTGCCTAAGAATATTTGCTGACCTAACCTTTAAACACGTTGCTTACTTCCGGAAAAAAAAAGTTAGTTAACAGCTGCAATTTGAGGAAATACCTAATAAAATGGTTGATTCTGAATTAAACCAATTAAAGAAATCGATAGAAGAAGACGTGAGTATAAAATAATTACAAATTGCGCAAAAATTTACTCTTTATTACAGGAGAAACAAATACAACTTCTAAGCTCGCAAGTCCATAGTTTGCAAGATGCCATTGCAAATAGAACTTCTGGACCTAAAGAAGATGATGTTGTTGCAAAGTTAACCGTCGATAATATAAAACTTAAACATAGATTGTCCATCTTAGAAGAAGTATTAGTATTTTTACTACTTTTTAAAGTTGTATTGACCAATTTTTTTAGGCTTGTTCATTTCAATCAAAACTGGTCAAGAAAGCAGATGGAATGGAAAGCATTAATGAGAGTCTAACTGAACTATTTAAAATTGCCATTTGCAATGCTATTAAGGACATTGATAATCCACCAGTTGTTTTGGCATTAGCTAAGGATGCTAAATTTGGTGACTATCAATGCAATTCTGCTCTGCCCATTGCAAATATTTATAAACAAAGGGGAAAGCAAGTATCCCCTAATCAAATAGGTAGTGAAATTATAAAATGTGTACCCACACATTATTTGGTTGAAAAGCTTGAGTTGGCTGGACCGGGTTTTATAAACATATTTTTAAGAAAATCCTTTGCCATTGATATGTTAACTGACCTCATTCAGAATGGTGTGAAGCCTCCGGTTCTCCACAAGAAATTGAGGGTTTTGGTTGATTTTTCCAGTCCAAATATAGCTAAGGAAATGCATGTGGGGCATTTAAGGTAATTAGAGTAATAATTTATAAAATGCTGTAATTTTTATGCTGTACTTTAACAAAACTTATAAATCTGTTCCTGTTTGTAGGTCCACAATAATTGGCGAAAGCACATGTAGACTTTTGGAGTTTCTGGGACACGACGTGGTGAGAATAAATCACGTGGGAGACTGGGGCACTCAGTTCGGCATGCTCATAACTCATCTGCAAGAAAAGTTTCCCAACTACGCAACCGTTTCGCCACCCATTCAAGACTTGCAGCAGTTTTACAAAGAATCGAAAAAGCGTTTCGACGAGGATGAACAGTTCAAACAAAAAGCTTATGCAGCTGTCGTAAAACTGCAAGCATTCGAACCGCAACACTACAAAGCTTGGCAACTAATTTGCGACGTTTCCCGAAAAGGTAGCAGAATAATAATAATAAAGTCGTTTTTGGAACAAGTAATTTAAAATACAAATAGAGTTTCAGAAAGTTTACGACCGCCTCGATGTCACTATATTCGAAAAGGGTGAATCGTTCTATCAGAAGCGCATGGAAAAAGTGGTGGAATTGTTGGGGCAGAAAGGGTTGTTGGAACTGGACGAAGGCAGGAAAATAATGTGGGGCGATAAATCGCAAATTCCGATGACTATCGTAAAATCCGACGGTGGCTTCACCTATGACACTTCCGACATGGCGGCCATCAAGTACAGAATCGAAGAGGAAAAAGGAGAATGGTTGATTTACATTACCGATGCAGGCCAGGGACCGCACTTTAATATACTTTTTACGTGCGCAAGAATCGCCGGCATTCTCGACGATTCCGTGCGAGTTGACCATGTCGGCTTCGGAGTGGTCTTGGGCGAAGACAAAAAGAAGTTCAAAACTCGGTCGGGCGACACTGTGCGACTAATAGATTTATTAGACGAAGGATTAAAGCGGGCTTTGGATAAACTGAAAGAAAAAGAGCGCGATAAGGTTTTAACACCGGAAGAGCTGAAATGTGCTCAGGAGTCGGTTGCGTATGGCTGCATAAAGTATGCTGATCTTTGTCATAATAGGAGTCACGAGTATATTTTTTCCTTTGATAAAATGCTGGAGGATAAGGGCAATACTGCAGTGTATCTTCTGTACGCGTACACTCGCATCCGATCGATAGCCAGAAACGCCGGCTTGAGTGCTGCAGATATAAAAGGCCTGTCTAAGAATGCGAAAATTTCGTTGGACCATGAAAAGGAATGGCAGTTGGCCAAAGTTCTACTCCGATATACCGACGTCCTTATTAAGATTACGCAGGATCTCTGCCTGCATCATCTTTGCGATTACGTTTATGAAGTTTCCACCACTTTCAGCGCTTTCTATGATAATTGTTATTGCATAGAGAAGGACAGCAGCGGCAAAATAATAAAAATTAATGAGGGGCGCATTTTGCTCGCTGAAGTCACCGCTTTAGTGCTGGCAAAGTGTTTCTACATTTTAGGACTTAAACCTGTATCCAAAATGTAATTGTTTTCTTCTGTTCTTTTTTCTTTTAAATATACACACTGTAAGTTTACAAAACAATTTCTTTATTTTAAAAACATTTATAATACTTGATAATTATTCGAATTATTGATAATAATAATAGTAATAATGAAAGTTAGAAATTCTGCAATGTTTTTCTTGCTGTTTTTTTCATCTTCTTTAAGTCGGAAAACAGATCAAGTATAAAAAAATCGAAAAATTAACTCTTATTTGTCTTAATTATACATTCGGTTGCATGTTTTGCTCATGAAGACAGCGTTTTTTTCGTTCAAACAATTAATTACCAGCGAGTTTATTATATGTATGGTCTATGGACAACATATATCAACATTAAATTAGTACATTTTGTGTTATACTTATCAACAATTAGCACACAAAATATACTACATGGCAGGCGAATTGAAAATATAATATCTTAAACTCTATTCGACAACAAAAATATCTTTGGTAGTGAGTAGTAAATTGATGGCGATTTTATGGCGTTTGTCTGTTCTGCAAGGTACATAGCGGATAATAATTTTATTATTCGTCTCATTATTATTATTCATTCCTTTATGAACACAGATCAGTCACAATGATGTTTAATATCAAGTAAAGCAACACAACATACAATATGTTTAGATAATTCTCATTCATTTGTCTCCTATCTAGAATAAATTCGTTTCGTTTAATTAAAATTATGAAAAAGTTAATAACTGGACTATATTTACATATTTTTTGATACTCTGTAGTAGTATTGTTTTTTTTTTCTTTGTTTTTTTATCAATTAACGTAGCTCTGGCATCGTTCCTGTCGTACGCAATTGTCTTTAGATGTTGTTTTACTTAGTTTTTGGGTTCTTTTTTTTGGATTTTTGTATCCTATCTAAAGAATTCTTCGTATGGCACTACCAATCAAAAAGTCATCTCTCACGAATCATGCCTCTAATTCACGCGCTCACACCTCAAGCATTCTAAGCAAATATTTACAAAGTGCGTTGATCATAAGAGTTGTCCGGCTATTATTATGCATTTCAGTCAAAGGGCAAATCAAGTGATAGGAGTGTCTTCTTTAGTTCTAATAATGAACGGAAATTGAGGGTGAATTTCGAACACTCATTATGTCAACGCTAATCACATACATATAGTTAACGTATTGTAAATAAATAATACATATTTTTGGCATCTTTGAAATTACATACACAAATAGACTTTGGTATTCTTAATTTTTGGTATAAAATTTCTCACATTAGTTTTTCTTTTTGTTTTGTTTTTTATTTTTCATTCATATGGTTTCTTTCTTTTTGTTTCGAGTTTTTGTAATGGTAGTTTTAGCTTTGAATTTGGTACATCACACTTAATGCGAATGGATATAGGGAAAACAGTATCATTATCCGCACTAGCAAATTTCATTCCACGTTAACCACCACCAATCTACATTAAGACAGCCGAGCTCGCGTTTCTTGCGCCGTTTTTTCGAGGAATCGCTTTGCTTTTTCCGGAAGCGCACATTGTACGGATCCTCCGCCAATTCGGGGTACATTTGTATGTCGTGAATATACTCACCCTCGTAAGCGGACGCGTAGCCTAATTTGAGAATTTCGTCAATTTCGGCGGCCCCCCATTCGACCGTTCCCGAGAAGCCGTTCTTCAGCGCCTCTTTCTCCTTGTGCCACGCTTTCCTGATGGCCGACAATTTGGCGTGATGGAGTAAACGCTGCTTCTCTTTCTCCAGAGTGGTGCCGTAACGCAGATTGATGACAGCGTTCAGTCCGTGTATCTTGACGTCGAAGTAATTGTTTCCACTTCCGTTTTCCTTGGCAATCTCGTGGAACGTGGTATTGACTTGGCCCTGTAATCGTTTTAATTGACCTTTGTCGTCGTTCGCTTTCCACGTCTCCTCTTTGACGAAGTAGAAAGCATCCTGTTGAGCGCTGTGTACCACAAAGGTAAACGGCAGTAGATAGGATCGATTGAATACTGATGTGTAAACGTCGCGATAAATTGCGTTGGCGGCGGGCACGCTGGATACTATAGCGCGGCCTTGGCCGTTGCGCGATACTAGAATTCCCTTGCCAAACGGTGGATCGGAGGCTGATCCCAATTTCTTCGGTACTAGATCCATCACATCCACTTTAAGGGCCGACTTGCATGGCGATGAGAGTCCGGGCGCCTCGGTCATTCGTCGTGAAAAGATATGTGCTAAGAATCCTGATTGAATTCCCGTCGATGTTGCTTGTAATGTTAACTGGCTGCTAATTTTATCCTTAACAGGATTCCAAAATGTAGGCGATTGCGTTAGGATTGGTGGCATAGAGCCACCAGGGAGTTCGGTGGGGTATAACTGTGGGGCCAGATTTTTCAAATTGTATCCCATCCTGTTCAGCCAATTTTGGAAATCTAATAATCATAAGAGTAGACAACATTTGAAAATTACTTGTCCAGAATTGTGTTTCATAGTAAGTTACCTATGGGCCTGGACTTATCGCGATTTGCATTAATAGGATCGTTGCCATTAAATCTGTAAAGATGCAAATATGTCGGCGTAGCGACCCTTTCCAAGACGTTCTCCCAGAGTGGAGACATCCATTGACCTATCAAAGGATCATACACTTTTCCATTTGGCATATGAACCAAAGAAGTAACCTGCAGAAATAAATTAATCAATTTAAAAGAAATAATTATCAAACAATCAATAAAAAATCAAATGTTGATCTTATTGTTACCTGGTCCAAAAGACCGCCGCAGAAATCAACAGGTAAATACAGATAGGGATTCGAATCGTATACAATATGACCATAGGGCGATCGCATAATTTCCCTAATTCCTTCACCATACTGATTGAAAACCATGATGGGAGTCCCGCATTGATCGGTGGCCACATAATATTTGTGTCTGAAGACCTGAAAGTGGATTCGCTTAATGATATTGAAGTTTAATTGAGTTTGCAAAGTAATTACTTGAGCATAAACCAGATGCCCTCTGTCATCGTATACAAGAGTCATTAATTTACCATCGCGAGGAGAATAAATTTGGCTAATTTCCCGTGGTCGTTCTTGATTATTGTAGAAGAATTGCGTAACATTTCCGAAATTATCTTTCCTCGTCGACAGTCTATCCAGATGGTCGTAGTAATAGCGCACATCAAATCGGCCCCGTTTCGTCGCCCTCACCAATAAACCTTTGGCATTGTAATGGAACTTTTCTTCTCTGGCGTTCTGCGTTACCAAACCGCGACTGTCGTATTTATATTGCCCCTCGCCGAATTTAATAATGCGATCCATCTGGTTGTATTCCATGGGAATGGTGTTTCCCCGATAGGTCAAAGACAGCATGTTACCGTTATCGTCGTATCGGAAACCCCAGGGTTCCTGCGCTTCGACCCCAAGAAGTTGACCGTCGCAGTCCCATGTATAATTTTTAATGTTTGTGTAAGTGTTCACGCCGACATTCCTAGTATAGGTTCTGGTCTGTGAAATGCGGCCATGCATGTCATGACTGAATTCCATTCGAAAGACTTCCATGCCATGAATAGTTAGAGCCACTTGCGTCTCCAAATACTGCAAGTCGACAGTGCGGGAAAAGAGCGCGGTGCCGTCGAAAACGCTGGTCTCGTTTACTTTCGGTTTGATTATTTTAAATGGTCCGATGAGCTCCAAAGAGCCAGTCTTCGAATTATAAGCTAAATTGTACTGCGGCAAATTCTGACCGCCAATTCTTCCTTGGACCGCAGTGAGTCTATAGTTGCTATCATAGTCATAGGTAAATTTGGCATTGCTTAATCCAGTTTTGGCTCCGTAGTCTACTCTCTCTTCCATTAGTAATCCTCCCGTGAATTGGTAATCCCATTTGTATTCCAAGTCGGGTTCCGTGTGCAGAACTTGGCTCGGTAATCCGGTGGTCGGCGAATAGTGAAACAGCGACTTTCCATCTCCATGTACGATTTCGCGAATTCGGTTATTTGGAGTGTAGCGATACACGACTCGAGCTCCTTCACCGGGAAAGACAGTTTGCAAGAGCAATCCCGAATGAGAATAGTGCTGCAGATATGCTCGGCTGCTTCCCGGAGCGGTGTACGTCACCCTTATGAATCCAAGAGAAGGTTGAAGGCTGAACGAGTGCTTCGTTCCGCTTGGAAGAGTGACATGTCTCAAACCACCGGCGTCATCATACGAAAGCGAAAAGCTCCTTTGACTTGCTAACGTTATCTTGGAAACCATGTTCAGATCATTATAAGTAAACATTTGCGTGCCATCCAGTGTGCTTGTAATTTCCGAAAGCAATCCGTGCCGATCGTAGCTGTATTTCAATTCCGAAGGCCCCCATTTCCAGCCGTCAATGCGATTAAAACCATCGTATGATATATTCAGCGGCACGGCTGCAGTCGGCACATAAGTTAAAGGCAATCCAGCTGCATCATAGGTAATGGATAGAAGAGGATGTCTGTCACGATCATAAAATATTTCCTTGCTCGTAAACTGATCAAACTCAATGCCCAGCACTTTCGAGCTGTTGACGAAAAGTTCCCGGTTGAGCGTTTGCTGTGGGTTACGGACATCGCCGACTAAGCTAAACTTGGTCGACATGAGGTTCTCGAGCCCATCTCCGAACACGGATTGTTGTTCCGACCAAACCGGAAGCATTTCTGCCTCAACCGGTAGTGCAGCTTCCAGAAGCGGATGACGCTCTATTGCGGAAACTTGCAGGGCGCCCCCAGATGCAGCCATTACTTCCACAGTCGCATTCTTCAAAACTCTCGCTTCAGTTAATTCCAATCCTACAAAACAAATTAAATATTTTTATATACTTTACAGAGAAATTTTTAACAAGATCGAAACTATACCGTCTTTGATGATAACTTTCTTATTTGATTTTCCGGTGATCATTAAGTTTGCCGGCGGAGTGCTTGCAGAAACGACTAATCCTCGGTTTTGCGAAAGTTCTGACATCAACTGCAAAGTTTCTCCACTCGGCAATGTGATACCCGTAGCTCGACCCAACCAATCATATTGATATATGAATGTTTCGCCGCCCTGCGAAGAAGAAGAAGCGCAATTAATATGCTGAAGAACGGTAAACAAGTTAATCTTATATGCGTACCCCAGATCGACTGGTAAGTAGTCCCGTGTTCGTATCGTAATCCAATTCGATTTCACTGCGTCCTTTCTCCGATAATTTCACTAAGTACCCAACACCCGAAATCTTTAATTCCGATTTATGGTCTTGGGTGTTTTCGATTGAACTGACGGCATTGCTGTAGTCCCTTAAGAACTGGATCTTATTGCCGGAACTGTCCGTGACCGTGGAAAGTTTGCCGAAACTTGTGTTCTTTGAATAGAGGAACAAGTAGCGAGTCTTGGCCGACGTCAAGTCCTTTGTAGCAACATGCTGTCCGTATCGATTAAATACGTACACTTCGCCTGCGGCTGGATAAGGTATGTGAAACTCGCCGTTTTCATCGTGCGCTGGGAGGTAATGTTCCAGGGCTAAAATGTGTAACGAGCCTTGATCTGCGACATGTAAAACGCCGCCGGGTGATACTGTGAGTGCAGATATCGCCTGGAATTTCGCGTTGGAAGATAGTAGCGTTTCCGCATTGCTAGTCGTTACGTCCGTGGCACCGCAGATGCATGCGGTGGGTAGCTCTTGACTCGGATTACTCCTCGGATTAACCGTAGTCATACTTATATTGCAGTCGCAATTATTCTTCAATTTCTCCTGCGTTTTGCCAGCGAAGTGGGTAATTTTTCCGGAAGCGTCTATCATCCTAATGAAATTTACGCGCCTTGTGTCCGTTTCCGCAATGTACAAATCACCATTGGGGGCGAACGCCAAAGCCAAGACTGTTCCCAATACGTCGTCACTTTGCGCTTTGGTCGTGTTCTCCTCTTTGGTGTGGCAATGTAGCGGAGTTCCGGCCACCACTTTGATCTTCATGTCGGCCGTAAGTTTGAGAACAAGACGGTCATCGATGAAATGCAGGGATCCGTCCAAAGGACTCAACGCCAACCCTGTCGGCCATTGCAATTGCGCCTGTGAAGCCGGAAGTGCACCTCGGCAAGGAATCGGAGACCAGTGATTGTGATGGCCGTGGGTGCCCACCAAAGTGTGAATAATGCCTCGCGAATCGACCGCGCGTATATTGGTGCCGTCAGCAATGTACATGGTTTTATCTGCAGCTATGGCAATACCCTTAGGGTGCGCTAATCGAGCGTGTTTAGCTGGTCCATCATCCCCGCAATTATTATCATCCCCTGGAATACAGCGTTCCCCATTTCCTACAACCTACAAAATCGTTTTAGTTTCATCCCGATTCAATTCGATGCACTTACGGGTTCGCTATTAATGCTCGGATCTGTAACAGGTTCTAATGATATGACTTTGAGAATTTGATGCTTTTCGGGGTCCGAAACATATAGATGACCGTCGGCAGGCGATACCGAGAGATAATACTGATAAGCCACTTGAGTAGCTCTGCAATTTCAATTAATTGTTTTCATGAGGGGAGCGGAAGGTCAAGAAACCAAAACAAAATTATATAACATGACGCGAGAATCGATTTACTTACCTTAATTGAAGCACGGTATAAACGTGTCCTTCGGGTGTAATTCTTCGAACCAAATTGAAATCTCCTACGTAAATACTTCCATCCGGTCCACTGGCCAAAGAACCGGGGGTTAGTAATTTCGCGTCCTTAGCCGGTCCGCCACATTGACCTGGACAATCCAACGTTCGCTGCAGACCCGTTCCCATGACTACATTAACGGTGCGCGGATATTGTTTGAGATGTAAAGTGGATCCGTCGCCTTTTTGCAAGATTCCTTCGTGGAAATTATAATGATGGTGGATGTCTAGACCCCAGCCGCCGATATCCGATATGTCAACATCGAACCCTTTCAAATTAGCAGTTTGCGTCTCCCAGACCGGCTCGTCGCATGTGGAGTGCTGATAACCGACCGATACTTTAGCCTGTGCTATGCCATAAACTTTTTGCTTATAAACATTTCGTTTATTCCAGGCGAAGGTATGCTTTAAATCAGGATCTGCTTCGTAGGTACGAACGTGCAGAGAACCCTCGACTTCCACCCTCACGTGTACGTGCGTCAGTGTTTTAGGGACAACGCTACCGGTGAGCCGCATGTGTATTGTACTCAAATAGCCGGTTGCTTGAGAGCTCTGGTACATGAGATGGAGATTGGAGCCCGGTATGGGAATCGATTCCTGTACAATTTGCGTTTCGGCAAAAATAACGCTCCGGCCTGGCAGACCGCCGACGGCGTCGGGCATCCACGCTCCCGTTATAACGGGCTTCAGAATTTCTGGATCATGATCGTCGCAGGTCGCCGGTAGATCACCATTAGGTCCAAATAGCGATCGAGACACGCCGGGGAAGTTGATTGCGGGATTACGGTTCAGGAAACTGATCGTCATATTATAGGATTAGCCCTTATTGGAAAAATTATACAACGGCTTACCTCTGACTAGACGAGTCGGTCTCGTCACTTAACTGCATGTGAACGGGCGGCAGGACCACTATTTGATTCCACGGTACGAAAACCGTCCGCGTCAAAGGTCGAAAGGGTGATCGTTGGAATTGCAGGGTGACTGCACCGCCTCCATTAACGAGGACATCGAACCTAAAATAACAATTAACATTGTGACTCGCGTTGCCGGGATTCTCTATAGGTGGAAAAGGAGCTGGAATGTAAGACAAACGACTTAACTTCTTACATACACAGCAACTTTTAAACTTTCCCGCAGTTAAATAGACATACTTGGTGTAATTAAGAGATCCATCAAGTTACTCAGATGGATCCATTAAAGGAATAAATCACTGCGCTCTTAATTATATCGACACTCGGACTAAGTTACAAATAATTTACTATTTACATACTGGATGTTTATTAACTTTAGAGAAGTTTTTCATTTTAATAAAAATACTAATTTTTTTCTATACAATTTAAATGACTTCACTTAGCCGTTTGCCAAATTTAATTAATTTGTCTCTTGATTTCGATATTTTTAGCATTTCATAATAATAACGTTACAAATAATTTATTATTTACCTACTGGATGTTTATTAACTTCAAAGAAGTTTCTCACTTTAATAATAATATTTAATTTCCACTACACGAATTAAATGCCCGGCGAATTCACTTAGCCGTTTGCCAAATTTAATTAAATTGTATCTTGATTTCGATATTTTTTGCATTTAATTATAATAAAATAGGTCTGTTTGTTAATAAGAAATATTCCTGTAATAATTTCTTAATCTTTAAAACTAGCACAAGGTGACTCGCCCATTTAAATCCTATTTATTAAGAATAAAGTATAAAAATTAATTTCCAAATTTATAATGAATTAATTATACGAGTATATATATATTGATCCAATTAAGTAAATTATTTTAAATATCCAAAAATTAGTGATTTATAATCTACAGGGTAAAATTATTACCATCAAAGTTTTTCCGTTTTTCCTTGAAATTTAATGACCCGGCGCTTCCACATTCATGTTCACGGAATTTAATTGAGTAATAGTTTGTTCCCGAAATTTTTGTCATTTAATTATCAAAAAAATAAGATTATAATATTAATATCTGTAATAATTATTTCATATTTTGAATTATCACAAACCTTACCCAGCGCCTTCACATTCACTTTCATCAAGGAAAAAAACAGATCTATAACACTGATGAAAAATCAGTATTCTACGCCTACAAATCAAATAAATAATTTAAATCACCCTGTAGATGTAACGACTAATTTACTATGTACAGGGTAATTATTTCGTTACGTTGGATTCCAGTGCTGCATTGCCGGATCAAAGCTGCCGACAGTGAATGCTTGTTTCATATGCACAAAGAAGCTCGGAAAGTTTTAATAAATAATAATCAACGCGAGTGTAAACAGCATAATAAGTTTTAGTTACTCGTCACTATAAAAGGGGACATTAAAAGTCTCGAAAATGCTTTTTATTCCTTGGTTTAAATATTTTCAAAAAGATTATTAAACCATAATAATTATTTTCAATCCGCATTAAAACACTATTGAAAAACAATTTTTTTTTGTTGAATTTTAAAAGAAAGAGCTTACATTTTACTCCAATTGCAAGTAATTTGTACCTTCTTCACACACAAAAAAAAGAGATAAATGATCTACACACCTAAAAAAACACCCTGTAAAAAAAACTAAAATAAAAAAGAAGAAAACGAGCGGATAGGCTATCCAAAACGGGAATCCTCTTTGTGTGTAATGCATTAATTAATCATCAGACTGACAGTGGGAAAATTATGCGGGCAAGCTCTCTATGTACAAAGCCCGCACACTTATAATCTCAAAACTTATGTTTATCGGGAATATAGTAGTAGTATATAGTAATTTGAATGTTGTCAGAGCAATTTACTTACCATCCGCCGTGTCTGGTGAGGGTGAATCCGAATCGCGATTCGCGATCGACCGAGACTCTAATGCCGACGATCCCGAGTCCTTGCGGCGTGACCACCTGTCCTCGCATAACGGCAACTCGGCTGTCAACAGACTTTTGATAGAGAAACATCCTGATCTCTAGATAGACACCAAACACCAGTAGCAATACATATACATAAACAACAAAATGGGTGGTATGATGGAAGCGAAACCGAACAACAGTCGACTATTGAATATGTCTTCTTGTAGTTTATGTATAGATTGCCACGGTGCACAAATGTTTATGAAAGCTCACAAAGCAATATGATGATAAATATGGTAATAATAGTCGATTTGTATAAAGAAAAACCGAATGTTGGATCGCCCGAATAGCGGTCCGCCAAATGCATGCATTAATTTTAGCGTTCTGGTTAAAAGCTGAATAAAATTCGTGTAAGCTCATCTGTTGCAACGGCGACTTTTTATTTTTTTTCGTTACTCCACTGCTGCAAGCTTTCAATCGCTATTGCAACAAAAGTTTATTTGTAATGCGCAGGCATTTTACCATCACTACATATGAAAAATTATACAAAAAATAAAATATATAAATTTTTTATATAGACATCGAAATATTCATAGCATCAAAAGTTTTCAGTGGACTCGTTAAATAATAATAATAATAATGTAATAATGAATATATTATTATAAACTGTGCTGATTACAGTGGATACATAAAACACGTAAACCGATATATTGTAATCATCAAGTGCATTAAACATTTTGCCCATTCAGAGGTCTACTTTAATTGCGCGTATTTGAACATTTGGAAATCAATTATTAACACTTTTGTTGTTGTGTTACTGTCGCTACTTCAGTGGAAAACTTTTTAATGACCATTTTTGATTTCACATTAAATTACCCGGACTTTGGAACTGCGTACTGTGCACAGCATAGCGCACCGAAAATTGTAACCTTTTGATCATCGTTCCTTCAAAAGGCCCCCGGTAATTACCAAGGGGTGTATGTCGTTTACATAAAATAGCAAACTTCACTTCTGCAGCATTGTAATATATGTTGCAGCAGAATATCTTTGTGTTTATGAATCCATTGTAAGTCGTCAGCGTGACATAGTGTAATTTGGTGGTTGGTCAAAATGCAACGATGCAGTAACAAGGGCGAGGTAATAATAATAATAATAATATATTATATTATATATAGATAGAAAAGAGAGTGAGAGAGAATAAGAGATATATTAATCGGGGGCGGGAGGACGGGATAGGGTTGCACAAAGGTCGCGGGTTGTTCTGACAATGACACGAAGACAAAGGAAGGAACTTCGGCCGAGCCGTCTATAATCCATTGTTATTCGGTAATCTCTTTTAGCAACTCTATAGGTGTATTCAATGTTGTTTCTTTTCACTTGCTTATTTCGTCACTAATTTACCGCATTTTTGTTTTCTGTTTTTTATTTTTTTTGTCGAGCAATAAATTTCGTCAGTTGGAACGTCCAGTAAACTTTGTATAGTATACCTATAGGACAAACGAAGTAAGTTCCATAGTGGAACTAATTAAACCCGTTTCGCATTCCCGGTGCACACCACTAGTAAACGGGAGTCAATAGGTACACTCTCTCCAGTACTAATAATGTAAATTTGAGTATCGCCAAAACGGGGGTGGCATTAACGTTAGCCAATTTTGGTTTCGCCGACTAAGGCTCTGTGAGCGCGACGCGAGTCTATTCCCAGAACTGTTCGCCGAACATTGTTTCAATTCGATCGAAGGAAGGATTAATAGATTTAGCGGAGCGTAAACTTACGTTGGGTATTTACCCGTTTATGCGTACCTATTGCTATATAATAAACTAGTTTACGGGACGTTTAGAGTGAATATGTCAGCATGTTAAGTATGTGTGAGATAGAGTAAATTAGCGCTAGGGATGATTTCATGGTTATTCATATCAAAAAGTTTTTTAATATGTGTAAAGCAAAAGAGTACGTAGCAAAAAGGGGGATGTATAACATTCGCAGCAAATAAAATCATAAGAGTCGGACACCGGAATGAAAATGGTTCCGCTTGTTCTCTGCATAATTTCTTTTCAGTCATTGGGCGGGACCATTTTCGTTCAGGTAGCCAAGGGGACAGTACAAAGCAAGAGACAAACGTACAACATATAGAGGAATGGAGGACGCAATTTGTGGGCAGCAGGCTTCAGGCAGCACACGGACAGACGAACAGACAGTCAGACAGACAGAGAACATGGGGAGATGCTGCCACTTACCGCGGTGTAAAGGAATTCCAGAACTCGCTACAAGTGAAGGTTGCAGCAGCGACATAGGGGACACAGAAGACAGGACAATTACTAATCACACGCAATACTCTGCGAAGATGCGCGCATCTATTGCTTTGCGCACCGCCCTTCTCAGGGGTTGCAAATGCAATGTTGCGTCACATGTACGCATGTACTACTTAAGCAAAATTCATCGCGATAGACCAACAACAGGATATTGGCCTTTCGCGATTTTTTTTTTTTTTGGTACAAGTACATAATAAAGTCATTCATTCATACAACTCGCACTCTTTCCAACTTATAATCTTGAGTATATAATAAAAGTGACAAGACACATGTGACGAGACAGACACAATCAAAAACAAACACTGTACTCTTAGCTACAGACAATGACAGACACAAGTTAGCAATAAGGTCTACTAGCAACAAATAAAAACATAGAAACTGTAATGAACCGGGCATAATAAAACATAATTAAAATGATCGGTCAGTCGCGATAAGAGTAGGTCCATGATTAAAATACCTAAATAGCAATATACATGAAACAACATTGGCTGCTCAACTTGCTCAACTTGTGTCCACCATCGTTATACGTACCTAAGTCAATTTTTTTTTAATTATTCTTTTTTTTTTCTGTTAAAAATTCAGAAACTTTAAAAGTCTGGGACTCGTTTCACAACAAAATAATAGATTAGTTGCAGTAGTCGAGTTATTTACGCATAAAATTAGTTCTGGGATTTTAGTTTCGTTTTGGGATTTTCTTCAACTCCGATTAAACAATTGCTAATTCGTAATGACTTTAAATTTAGAGTAGTCTGCTGAGCGACTCGGGCTTTGGAGACGGGTAGACGCACACAGAGGTAATCAGACAAGACACAATGACATCCTGAGCGGCAGAGTCGCACAAAGTGGCTCTGCGCCAGGGGGAGGACTGAAGGGGTTCGTATGGGGGAAGAACGGAACTCCGCAAAAATAAGGGAGTGTGCGGTGCCCGAGCAAAGCGGCCAGGTCGAGCCTCCGCTCAACGTGCAGAGCTAAACCGGTGATAGCTCGCACCAGCACTGTCTGCTGCGTGTCTACATCCTCCCAACACTGGGAGATTGCACTTAAGCTCTACACTTAACTACGTACGGCCACAAACTACTTACCTCTCGGTATATTCGTCCATGTGCGAGTACGATTGAACGGAGTTCTCCTCGATGAGGAACTTGACGCGCTGGTAGAACGAGGCGGTCACCGAGGGTGGCTGCTTGCGGAGAAGAACTTCCACCGGGTCGTTACTGGCCAAACACATAATGTGGTCGGCACAGCTTGAGTGCGAACAGCATTCGCTATCGGAACAATCCGTCATTCCGTCTAATAGACAACACGGGAATGCAATTAGGCAACAGTTGCACTTAAGCTCCGAAGCAGAAGCAACCGAGAACCATCGCCAAGCGAGTGTTTATTCAATTCCATCGATAGCGATACTTACCGTGATCGTTATCGATGTCATCATTGCAGTTCATTTCCAGTGGAATGCTGCAATTCGATCCAGCCCATCCTTGGATGCACACGCACAGATAAGACCCTTCTTCCATGGTACATTGACCGTGACCCGAACAACCGTTCTCGCAACCCGCTGTGAGGAAATAGGCCCAAGATAATTATGACGCTGCTCCGAAATAAATTTGAGACGGAAATGAAGGAATGGGGTTCAAAGGGGTGACATTATCTCGACTGTAATTATCTCTAAAAATAATTCCAAGATACAAAGGTGGTCTTCTCAAATTTACCGTTTCAAAATTCATCAATACTTTGCTTAATTCAATTACGAAGCTTTTCTATATACCTAAAATAATTATTGCAAAAGTTTTTATGATGTGAATATTTTCTACATTATTCAATGATGAGAATTCGCTTAAATTGCTTTTCTTCTTTAAACGAAAGTGAAACAGCAATAAAACTATAGCCAACTTTTGCAGTTAAAAAGGAAACAAAATGATGTAGTAAAATGTTTAAATACAGGAAAAACTATATGGTCCTATTTATGGGGACCTTATGCGTATAGGGAATGCTAAAACAAACAAACAAAAAAAGCTAGAATTTATTGTGTTTGGTAAATTGAGAAAAGTTTGCGCGCGTCCTATTTTGGCCATAAAAAGAAACAGTAAGAATAAAAAATCCAATATATCCTTTGGATATAAGTGAGAAGACGATGTTGGGCACTGCACATATTTCGAAAGATTAGGAGTTTGCAGAAGAGTGTGCGAGTTTGGTGTGAAATTAGAGAAGTTTCGAGGAAGTTGTTAAAGTTAGGGAAAGTCACTTACGCAAAGTGCAGTGGCGTCCGTTCCAACCCTGCGAGCAGACGCACGTGCCGTTTCTGCACTGTCCGTGCTCCTGGCAACGGGGGTCGCAGGGCAATTGTTCGCAGCGTGATCCTGTCCACCCCGGATCGCAACGACATTTGCCAGCATCGCAACGTCCGTGCGCGCCGCAATCCAAATTGCACAAAGCTGTAACACACATTCAAAAAAACGAAAGGATTTTTACCCCCGGTTAGCTTAATTAAATCGTCATCGAAAATTGTCAAATTCATACGTTGCGAGCAGTCCGGTCCAGTCCAGTGACGATTGCAGATGCATTTGGCAGATTCCAGATCGTAAACTCCGTGGTCTGAACAGCTCGGCAGACACTTGTGTACCTGTTCGTCTATGAGGTGGCATCGATCGCCCTGCCAACCGGCTTTACAGTAGCACTGTCCCTGTACACAGGCACCGTGATCCGAACAAGAGGGGTCCTCGCAATCATTTTCCTCGCAGCCCTCTCCTTTCCATCCGGGCTTACATCTACACGAGCCTCTTATACATTGACCGTGTCCGGAACAGTCCGCTACTCGACATTCGTTTTCCGGAATATCGCATTCGGGTCCTTTCCAGCCCTCTTCACAGTGACACAAACCGCCCCCGTATTGACCGTGGCCAGAACATAAGACCGGACAGATGCCTGCGAAACGAATTGATTAACTCAATCTATCGGCTATCGTCGCCGTCGACAAAATTTTTAATGCGAAAGAAACACTGTGATCGACATCAAGTGCCGAGACTAAAGGAGATCAAGTGGGGTTTCTTTTTAGCGCGCGAAAGAAAGCAAGCGAAAGGGCTTTATTCGTTATCATAGCAATAATAGTATAGGTGGGAAAACAAAAAGGTGACCGCGTCGGAGTATTATTGGAAGTAAAGCCCGAGATAAAAGTAAATAAACTTACTTTTAGAGCAGTCAATCCCTTGAAAGCCGTCTATGCAATCGCACTTTCCCAGGTAGCAGGATCCTCTTCCCGAGCAGTCGTTGGGACAAGTCGTGCTGACGCCCTCAGCCTCGGAAATGACGAGGGATACACTGTGCGGTTGTAGTTCATCGTTATAGACTGATAGAAACCATCGTCCCGTGTCCAAGTATTGAAGCAGACTAACATTAACCAACATCCTTTCCATTTCGGCGTCACGTTTCGAGATGACATGTTGGTCGAGTTGAAGACTCAACTGAGATGTTGGATGCGGCAAGTCGGTGGATAAATCTTCCTCCGCGTAGTCGAATTTGATATTTTGCGGTATGTAAAATGGTCCCCTGGTTTCCGAATCAGCAAGGATTTTTTTCGTGCCCTCGTATGAACTCGAAATGCTATCTAAAACATCTGACCTATGGAACTGTCTGCTTTCGTACGGAAACCGTTTGCGAGACTTTCTAAACGAATCATTCGGATCTTCGGCATCCTCCTCATCACTCTCATCGTAATCGTCTACGTCGCGTTTACGTAATCTGTGATTAACGCGGCCGCCCTTTACGAACTCCACGAAGTCGTACTGAGTGACGCTCGGGGCGACGTTGCGTCTTCCGTAGACTGCGAAATTAGCCCCCCAAGGTAGTGTGAAATTAAACCGAATGAACGCAGGCTGTTTGTTCCGAAACTCAGAGTTCCAAAACTGATACGGCTGTATCAAAGCCGTGTGCACTGCATCGAATTCCCTAACTTCCAGCAGCGGTGGCCATTGCGACTGACTCTGTTGCTGAGGTTGTTGCAACGAGACGTGAGTTGTGACACTTGAATGCTCCGCAGTGCTCGTTGGCAACGATTCTACGAATTCGATTTATTAGCACCTGCAGTTTATACACCTACAGCATAAATTTAGCGAATACCTTCGGTGGGCAAGAGCGTAGAAACGGAACCTTGCGTCATTTGGTCGTGTGTCACATCCTTCACGTCCTGCACCAGAATGCAATTCGTGGAATCCATATTGGGCTTCATCGAACTGACAGCTGCAATATGGAATTTGCATGTTTCGAATTAATTCCCCGGGAACTCAATTAATGCATGCTAATAAACACCGGAGGATGCACGTGCCTGCGAATCTTCCTTTGCAACCAACCCCCCGAGCAGATACAATCCTACTACTTCTAATAAGGAAGCGCGCCGAGCAATAAATGGGGGATACTAAATAGATTTTTCTTTGTGCGTCACGAAATATGATTTCCTTCGCTAAAAGGGGACGATCAAAGCCCTTAAACTATATCATTAAAGTATCGTTTAATAGTGAGCTTTGTGCCGAGATTTTTCCATGCGAAATTACCATAAAAAAGCTCCCCAGCGCAGTTGACTCGCCTAATAGAGTTTTGATGGATTTCCGTTTGACGGTTTTTCCGATGAATTGATTAAGACAATAATTCATTAAACGACGGCAGCAAAAAAAGAGATGCGTTTTAGGTAAACACGTGGCGCAAGTGATTTCGAGGATCATCAATAATAACGAAAAAAGAGAGTGAGTGGATGTAGAGCACGAGGGGTGAGCTGCGTTGGGTCACGCACAACAACCCCCGGGCCCACACCCCACGAAGCATTGTTATGAATAAGCTGCGCTATTCTAATAAGGAAACGCTAACTGCCGCTAACAAATGGCTAAATGCAAAATAGAATCTTCCGTGTGCCGCATCGCGGGGGGGGCGCACTAGACGTCGGCGTCGCGCAAAATAACAAATTTCAAATCGATAAACGTCGTCGTCCTTCCTACCTGCGAAGTAAGCCAGCATCGCGGTCAAAATGACGGCCAGAAGAATGAGAGCTATGCTCAAACACTTCCACGTGCAGCGGTGCTGACATCGTTTGTCTATGTGAAATCTGGACGGGGAGTAAGGTGAATAATGAGGTGTGTGGGCAGATTGGGCAGGCCGAAGAGGGAACACAGGCATGACCAGGGGTGACTGTTGCGGCACTCCCTGCAACGTGTTCCCACTTCCGGCCTGCATTTGCTGTGATAACTGATTTTGATGCTGCTGCTGTTGTTGCTGCTGCTGTAGACCCGAAGGGGCCAACCTGAAACAAAACGACGGACCTTTAGATATCCTTTCTTTTCAAATCCCGTATGAAATATATTTTCCATCAGCAAAGGTCCTTTTTGTAAACAAATAGTCGACACATAAATCAATCGTAAAAAAAAAGGAAACGAGGGAAGTGCATTGAAGTTTTCGCTTTATTTGTATCTGCTGTAGGTACTTCGGGAAAAAGCGACATCGATTTTGTCTTTTCCGCTTCTATTTTTTATCAAATTGGCGCAATCAGTTGCGGACTGAATTTATCTTTGCAAATGTACTACTCCAATTACTATAAATCGCAGCTATCATTTAGCTAACATTGTTTTGCATAAATTCCGCGTAAACCTAGCGCACAAAGCAAGAAAGGTTGCGCATTTGAAAGTCTTTCAAAAATGGATTAATAACGGCGCTGTATCGGTTATAAATTCGTTTCGAAATGAAAACTGACGGTTTCAGGTTTATCATATCACGCGGGCGCTCCCGATTGAGCACGGATTAATATTAAACAGATTACTGGATTAACGGACAAATTCCATCAATTTTATAAATTTACTTCATGTGTATAGCTGAATCCGCCAATAAATATAAATTCCGATTGTCAATGCTAATTAAAAATTCACGCTTGATGATTTTAATTATGCAAATCGGGACTTTATAATTGTGGTTTAATTAACCATTAATTAGCTGATATGTTAATATCGGAACGACAACCTGTACCCATTGTTCACTCCATCTGCAACCGAATTGAGCAATCGCCGCTCCCAACCCCCGCCCGCACAAACTATTGAATAGCTGAACGCGTAGAAAGGGAAAAAAGCACACAAAAGGGATAATTACTCAAGACTTGAGTTTAATGAAAGCAGTAGGATGGATGCTCCCAGAGGCCGCAAATCTGAAATTGCTTAGCTTTGGGTTTCGACCACTACCATTACCGATGACCGTTCGCTACCCCATGAAACCGCAAAACCTAAATTGTCTTTACGTCGGTCTATTAGATTTCAGCCAGTCCTTCCTATTTTTTTATTCTCCCTTCACGTACAGTTGCGCTTTCGAAGCAGTAAAAATAAAATAGGAAAATTTATAGTTTGGCACTATTTAAATTTCTGCGCCCCCTCTTCTGCATTGAAACTTTTCCTTGGCCCCATACATCATGCTGAATAAGATTATAAGGGTCGCGAGGACGTGCGTACAAAGGGAAATTTTAAATTGAGAAATATTGCCATGGCTTCTCGAGGAATTAATCAGGCAACGAATGTCTTAATGCAAAGCTAAAAATCATCATTATCGGCATCATGATGCGCCAATTAACAAGACGTCGTGTTTCGGCAAACAAATGCTAGTTGCGGTCCGTCAGCCCCCGAGCCAATCAAAGTTTGCTGCGCAACTGATTTATAAATTAGCCAGGTATATGGGGGGCGGGTATACGTACTCGTACAAAGGGAATCGTATCGTTATGAGTCGGTAATTACAACCGTTGCAACGTAATCCCGATCCTCTGGCAATCAGAGATTTGCTTCCAAACGTTAATTAGCTTTTCGTAATAAGTCTGCAGCAAGGAGCGCAAAGTTGCTTGCGAACGTTGCGTTGCGTGCCATACTCTTCGATACTATCGATAAAGTGTGAAGCAATTAATATGATTGTAGAGGGGGGCCGTTGTTGCTTATGAAAATGCAATTTCACGGTCCAACTGCGGCCGTTGCAGCGGACTGCAGTTTGCACTGCAAATATGCAATATGCAATAGCGAGAGAGAGTGAGAGAGATTGTATAACCGCGCACGGTGTGGGCAGTGGAATCGCCGGGACAGCGCACTGCATTTATTCGGCTGCCGCGATGATTGCATTTACATAATAATATATAGTTGTTTTATTTTAATATGCATTAGATTAGAGTCAATCAAGTTTTGATTCCTTTATTCCCCATAGAGTCAAAGGGTTGCTTTTTTTTTAGTTATTTGAAAGCAGATTGCATCACAAATCCTATATGCTTTAATTATTCAATACATCAGAAGTGGAAACTAAAACTATTTTTTTTATGATTTTTTTTTTCATTTTTTCATCTGATTCTGTAAATCAGTAAATTAAATTCTGTATAAAAATAATTTA
>JASKGO010004443.1:0-25929 GCA_030556065.1 Holobus sp. GC000080
AATTGTTTATTAATTAAAATTTTAGGATAATTGGCATTATAAATTACCAATAAAGTGGTCTGGATGCTGTTTTCATTACATTTCTAGCTAGAAATTTCTTTAGTAGCATTTTTTTCACAGCTTTTGCTTTTAAGAAATAGGTTATGTTGCATCTCTGCTGCTGAAATTATTTTTAGTTTATTTGAAAGAAAACCAGTAATTTTTAATTATTTCTATTAGAATATACAATGTAATATTATAAACTTTATTGTTAGACATTAGCATTACATAAAATATGGTCTGTCTCTATACTTTTATTATAAAACTTACATAGTAATTGGTATTTTGATTTGGTATGTATCGATCTGGTGACTTGTACTAATAATGAATGTGTCAGTATACTGATTCAGAGGCATTTCAGAGGCAACTTATTGACGGGCACTGCGTTCGGTTTCTATTAGGCATTCGCGGACCAGAATCCGCGCGTGGACTATGCCGCGCTTGAGACGTTCGGCTGAGCTTTTGCTGCCGGCATAAGTGGGCCTCACCTCGCGGCCCAACTCTTCAATCACGCCCAGCAATTGGGCATACTTTGATAGATTGTCCTTCAGCGGATCCTTGCTGCCCTTTTGAGTCATTGGAATGGCTGTTACAGTGACATCGCTCAGTTTCGATTCCATAGCTTGAATATCCACAGCGTCCATATTTTGTTTTGTTTTATTGTTTCTATAAAGCAAGCAATTGTTTTTTGTATTTTGAAACTGGTAAATCAGTAACTAATAAACAAAACAAACAAAAAATAATAAACAAAATCAGGTTACCTGCTTATTTATTTTTCTAAACAAAAAAAGGCTTCTGATCACTTGCACATTACTATTAGATTACTAATCGATGTTTTAAAATATAATATAATAATAAATAAATAAAGAAAACGGAGAGATCGGGTAGTTGGAGTGGTAAATGGCCTGGTGGTCTTAAGATTAAGAACGAAGAATAAAGGACATGACGAAAGAAGAAAATGGCAACGACAGAAAACAAACGACAAACGCAAAGACCGCCGGTATTCCTGGTGCGTATGCAACACAAACAGCTCGTCCTGTACGAAAGTTGCTTTTATTTTACAAACTTTATAGAATCTTTAATAACTAATTATTATTATTAATTATTACAAATGAAGCTTACTATTCTCTAAATGTAACATACAAAGTCTACAGTTGATTGTGTGTTTAGTTTTCAACGCCAAAAAGGTTTTTCTCTGCGGTGAGAGAGACTAATAAAAGCTTTTTAGTTTTTTATTAAGTTTTTATCGTTCTTTTTTTTTAATTTGATTATTATTGCCTAAAACACCGGTTAATTTTCATCAGTCGAATTTCTTCATCTTGTTTTCTTTTTGTCGGTAATTTGTCTCGCAAGCAGAATTAATTTTATTGACTGTCTGCCAATCTTTGCAATCTGTTTTACGACTTATTCAATACAAAAATAACAAACACAATATTGTTCTGGTGACGTCACACTAGCTATTTGTAAAATATGTATTGTATGTACAGTTTGTACTATATTATTATAAACTTTTTTTTTCATTAAGGTTTATTGTTTATTACTTATTTCGTTACTCTGCTTTTTGCGTCTATTTTCGTATCTTTGTGTTCTATGAAATGCTCATTTTTGCTTACTAATTAATTCAAAAACATTTTAAATTTTTTTTTTTGAGAAAAACCTAAATAGAATTTCGAAATTTAATAAAGTCTTCGTTTTTTTTTTAAAGGAAAAACAAATGCACTTCAAAAGTGCGAATAGCCGTTACAAATAGAATTTTCAAACGAAACAATCAATGCTTTTTTTTTGCGCGTTTTTGCTTTAAGTTTTTTGTTTTCAGCGTTTTGAAAACGCTCGATTTTTAGAGTATACCTGAAGAAGAAGGATTTGCGGAAGGCAAAGTGGAAGTCGAGGACGAAGGTCCTTGCTGCGACAGCTCCGCTTTGACTCTTCTGGCTATGTGGGACCTGGTATGTTTCCTCAAGTGGTCCTTCCGGTAGAATCCTTTGCCGCATTCGGCACAAACGTGTCTTTTCTCCCCTGAAAATAACAAATATCTTAATTTATAATATATTTTTTTAATTATTAGCTATATCGGTTGATTTTTTATATACTGGGTGTTCAAAATGAGGTACAAACAAATTGTAATCAATCATAAACTGCTAAATGAAGGAAATGTGGCTTTCACATTTGAAATACTTTTTTAATTGCTACCATTTGGCAAAAAAGTCGCTGCTTTTCTTTGAATCAAAGGATTGGAATTAGCTTTTGAAACAACGAAAAACCGGTAGAATCCAAAATTGAGGCGCGAAATTTAAAATTTCGTTTCATAAACAAACTTTTCATAACATTTAAATTTTTTCAATCAATTTTGCAATGAAGCAAATAGCAAAATTGATTGAAAAAAAAATGAAAAGAAGAGGAAAATGACCAACCTGAGTGGATAACAAAATGCAAAGTGAGCTGCTCCTTTCGCTTGAAGGCTTTGAGACAAACAGTGCAGACGTAGGGCCGTTCCGGATTATGGGACTGCTTGTGTCTCGTCAAATGGTCCTTGCGCTTCAAACCGGCACCGCAAATATCGCAGACGAAACGCCTCTCCAAAGTGTGTCCGACCAAATGCTGCTCCAGTAGTTCCTTCTCAGGATACGCCATGTGACATTCGGGGCAACAGTACAACGTGGAGCCATCTAAAGCAGTCGTCAACCTTATTTCACCAGGTTTCGGACGCGGCTTCTTCTCCTTCTCCACCTTTTTCTTCTTCTTCTTCTTGCTACTAGGCACACTCTGCGGCTGCACACTCGGAGCACCAGCAATGCCACTAATGCTCAAAGCTTGAGCGCCCAAAATGCCGTTGGTACCGCCAGCCAGAGGATTCACCAGTCCGTTGTTCTGCAGAATGTTATTGATGTCGCCGTTGAGGCTCTGGTGCGTTTCTTTTTTGATGGACTCCGCGGAGTACTTAAGGAAATGGTGCAGACTCAATGGAAGAGTACTGGCCGGAAGATGCGACAAATAATCGGCTACAGTGGAACCGGGAGTCGCTAAAGATTGCCACGTCATCTGCTGCTGACCCAAATCTTGCTTCTTGTCTTGTTTCTCCTGCATGGCAGCGCATAATTCCTGTGCTAGATCCTGGTCTTGGTACCTCTTATCCTGGCGCAGATTTGGCTGTTGATTGTAAGCTGTTTGCTGGTTCAGGTAGTTGTTCTGGTACTTGGTGACCATCGTTTGCTGCTGCGGCTGCTGTTGGGCCGGATGGTGCTGCGTGAAGGATGGCACTCCGTTGGCTGAGTATCTGCTGGTTTCGGTACCGCAAGTTGCAGTGGCATTGGAGCCATTTTCGTGGCTGAATTTCGCAGCAAATTGGTGGATTGGTATGGTGGAAGGAAAGTGACTCCCGAAAGGCGAAAAGTTCATTTTTTTCTTTTAACTTCTAAGTTTAACAGCTTCTTTCCTGCAAAAATAATTTTTAATTTTTTAATTTTGTAAATTAGGGTTTCAATTTTTGTTTTTAGACTTTCGTTTCAATTTATTGGTAATTTAAATTTATGTGACTTTTTTTTAATCATCCTGTATAACAGGACAAGTTTTTTGTTTCTAATTTTCTGATCATTGTTTTTTGCAAAAGTAATCACAAATTGTTTGTAATTTTGTTCCAAAACTAGCTAAATTTATTGCGCAAAATCAGGAATTTCCCTAATTAAAAACAATTCCTACTTTCACTTTCCAAAAGCTACTGGATGTTTAATTTAGGAAAAAAAATAGCCACAAGTAATAAAGCAACGGAAGAAGAATCGCTAGTAGGAAAAAGAGGAAAATCCAGGATACCAACTGAATAACCTCACACATCTATTGATTTTCCCAACACGCCACTTACCATTATTTTCCTCGGATTATCCTGCTAGCACAGCTCGTCCTTAGGAAATCCTTAAATTCCTAAAGTTGCCAACATCAGCAGTATTTATTTCTTTCGCGGGTTGCAAAGACGCGCACTGTGGAATAAATGCAATGATGCTATAGCACAGTTTCGCAACGGCGAAATGTGTGTGCAGTAATTTGTTTTCTGGTGGAGTTTCGTAGGCGAAGGGTCGCGACGACGCACGGAGGGTTTGCGTTTCGCGATGCCAGCAGCGCGATAAAGGGTTGCAAAACTGGAATATCTCGCGCGCGTGCACTTAGTACCAGCTAGGCTGCGACGAACAGGTTCGCACCCCTATTCGCAAACGGCGCGCAATTTATTCACATGTGTTATTCACTGCCAAAACTTGTTTCGGTCCCAAGGTCCCTTTTCTCGCCTCTTTCTTCTAACAACAATATTTTGTCTTCCCCATGGCCAACTTTTTAATTCAAAATTCTTTTTCTAAGCATTCAGCAAATAATTATTTGAATTTAACGTTTATTTTAAAAGATTAATTTGAAAAAAATATTTTTACTAAATTCCCAGGTAGTTATTCTTACCTTTTGTATTTGAATTTTGAATTTATCAGTTAAATTATAAAAAATTTTTTTTTAATAAAATGCTACAAATTGTACACCCTGTATATTACATTTTTTGTTTTTGAGTATGCAACTCAATATACTCTTAGTTTTAAGCCATGTGTGCAAAACTAATATTTTTAGCGGAAATAATCAATTTTTAAGGTCACGTAAGTATAAATTACTGTTAATAATCTATTAAAACGCAAATAGCGATTATGTAAATCATGAAAAACCAATTAGAATCCTCCAAATATTAGATTTGTGAGGTCAATTGAGGTTTGTATTAACCAACACCATTCTCATTCGATACTTTAAAATAATTTCTTTTTAGATTAAAGAAAGCTTTGAATAAATTAAGGTGAAAAGAGTACAAGAAACAATGAAAGGGAAAAGTAATTGGTGCATTGTTGGCATATCTGGAGTTACTTCTGGAGGCAAAACAACTTTGGCCAAGAAATTAAAGGAAATCTATTCGAATGCCTTTATTCTAACTCAAGATGATTATTTTTTGGATGTTGAAGACAAAAGACACACTTGGATACCAGAATTAAACCACTTCAACTTTGATATACTTGAAAGTCTGGATATGGACAAAATGTATTGTGATTTATTGAAATTAATTGAGAAGCCATCTTTTAATGGACAAAATTCTGCTGAAAATGGCAAAAATGGGACCAATATTGCTACAGATACTTTGTTGGAGTCTGCAAACATTAATTTATTGATTATTGAGGGTTTCTGTATATTTCAATGTAAAAAAATCGCGGAACTTTGTAACTTGAAATATTTCTTTACATTGGACTATGAGGAATGCAAAAAAAGGAGGCAATTCAGGACTTATGAGCCTCCGGATTGCCCTGGTTATTTTGATTTATGTGTTTGGCCAGAGTATAAAAAATATTTAAAGTTTTGTGAGACTTCTGTGGAAAATATTCAATATTTCGAATCAATTGCTGAATCTCAACAATATTTTGATATAGTATTAAAAGATATACATGATTTTCTTAAATTTAAGTAGTAATTAAGTTTTCGTAATCTTTATTTAGTTAATTTTGATCATAACTTAGTAAAAAATAAAATAGAAAAAAGTGAATGAATAAAAGGAATAAAATCTAATGTAATGTAATTGAAAACAGTATTTTTTTATTATTAATAAAAAGCAAGGTTTTTTAAACTGAAAATTAATATTTTTACTGTTTAAATTTATATTAAATTAAAGGAAAATTTAAAATTTCTACGAACAAATTTTGTAAATAAATGATTTTAGGTTATGTTAAAAATGAAAAATTCCTAAAAACTCCAATAAAAAGCGTTATTATTGTTTAAAATGACTACAATTAATATAATTAATTTGGATTTCTCTGTGGAAAATCCAATAAGTGGTTTTGATAAAGCAATTTCGGAATTTAGAAGTTCTGAAATAAAAAAAGTGCCCATCATTCGAATTTTTGGTTCAACAACAGAAGGTGAGCTTAATTTTATTATAAAAATGCAATAAAAACAATTGTAAATTGCAGGAAAGAAATGTTGCGCTTATGTACATGGAGTCTACCCTTATTTTTACATTCCTTATGATGGTTTGGATAATTCAAACACAATTGCTTATCAGTTAGCCATTGCCTTGGATAAAACTTTAAATATTGCCCTGAATAAAGCTTCATCAACCCAACAACATGTTTATAATATATGTCTGGTGTCTGCTATGTAGGTTTTTTTAATAATTTTATGATTTGTTAAAGTAAAAAAGAAATAATAATTTCAGACCATTTTATGGCTACCATCGAAAAGAACATCTGTTTTTCAAAATTTATTTTTACAATCCTATGATTATGAGGAAAGCAGCGACTCTTTTGCAAAGCGGTAACATTCTAGGAAAAATATTTCAAACACACGAGAGCCACATTCCCTTCATTCAGCAGTTTATGATTGATTACAATTTGTTTGGCATGAATTTCATCAGATTTTCTGAAATTCACTTAAGGGATCAATGCAGAAGCTTTTCAGAAGAGTTTGATGTGTTTGGCAAAGACATTTTGAATCGTTTAGAGGTGACTCCTTATAATGTAGCTATGAATCCTGGAATTAAGTTCATCCAGGATGAAGAAATCCAACGACGTCTGAAGAATAACGAAGACATTCTGGAATTGTCGGCAAATTTGACTCAAAATCGTGCCAATGTTGCTCCCACTGCTTCGCATTGTAATTTCTTGTTGGTTTTGGAGAAAATTTTGGCGGAAAAACAGGAAATGAGAGAAAATTCAGGCAATAGCAAAACTAATGATAGCGTTTATGCTGCTGAAACTCCTGATTCCCAAGAGGGATCCTTGTTGTCTGCTTCTGATAATACTATGGATTGCAGTAATTTAGATGTTACTCTAATGAATGATCAGGTATCTTCTGAAGAAGTGGTTTTGTGCGATGAGGCTTTGAGTTTACTGAATTCTATAATCAAAGATGAAGAAGAAAAAGATTTGCATAATGAGTTTGACTCGCTTTTGTCGCAATTATCTGCCAGGGACTTTGAAGGAAATCAAGCAGAAGAAAACGAAGAAGAAGAAGATCTTAATATGACAATGCAAGAAGTTTTAGACTCAACACAAAATCAACTAGAAAAAACTCTCACTGAAGAAGAGGTCAATGAAGAATTTGATTTTTTAAATGATTCCATTTTTATTCCACAAGTTGATGGTGCCAATGATGAAATTAGAGATTCAATGAATAATGATCAAAATGTGAAGGTAAATGAGGGTAGATTTATAAGTAATCTAAGTCAAAAATCATTTGGAAGTCCTTCAAAAAGAAAAAAACGATCAGATAAAGCTCTTTTATCTGATATCAGTGATATCAGGTATCCGGTTTTGAATGTAACTATTGGAACTCCAAAAACTCTTGTCTCTAAGAATAGGAATGAAACTTTATTTGATAAAACAAAAGTGGATGAATTTTTAGAGTGCGAATACAAACAGAATGCTGATGTTAAAGAAATAGCTTTGATTTCTACAAAGAATGAAAGCGATGTACTTAGTAGAAAAACAAAAAGTGATAAAAATATTAATAGTAGACGAGAAATCAATTTAAATATTGATAAAAATTTTGGAAAACACTCAGGAAATGATGTAATCTTTAGAAAAGTTGCAAAAACCGACTGTGATATTGATAAGTGTCTTTCCAATGATGCAAAAACCTCAAAAAGTACTGAATTTATTCAGGAAAAAGATTGTAATGTTATGATAACACCTGAAGAAGCAGATGAAGAGCCTTTAAGTGATGATTCATTATTCTCCCATCATTTTTCAAATTTAGATGAAAATTCTGATTTTGAAGAAACAACTAGTGACTTTATTGCAAAAAGCAAAGAAGTCATTTCGTTAATAGATCCTGAAGAAATTCCCCATAGAAAAAATGAACAAATATTTCATGAAAAGCAATCAAAAACTGATTTAGAAACAGAAATTTTGAACGATCCATCACTGGGAAATCAATCTCAGGTTGAACCTTTAAGTTGCGAATCAATATTCTCCGATCAAAGCGATGAATATGCTAATAATGCAGCATTTAATTATGATCTAAAGAGGAACATTTTTCCTCAAGCAGGAACTTCCAAATTAAAGCCCAAAACTCCTTCGCAAAAGTCACAAAATTTTACCAAATCACTAATAAGCAATCTAACACTTTACATTCCTGAAGAATGTAATAAAAATCAAATTGCACCAACCCAAGGCATTGTAACAATGGCTCCAAAATATAATCCACCAAGCCGGGAATTAATAGAGAAAAGTCTTCTAGAAAATCCGGAAAATTTCAATGCGAATCAATCGAAAGCGCCCTTTTACAGCAACGCAAAGGACGTGACCACTGCTGTTGATATAGGACACAATACTTTGTTAATTAAGTACAAAAACCATCATGAAACATTTAGCAGTTCATTTGGAACGTTGGAGCAATACCAGAAAGCCAAATTTGGAGCTGAAAACGCGCAATTTGTAAATTCCTTGAAAATGAGTCATTGGACAGGTAAATCCTGTTTTATTGCACCGGTGAAGAATCCTCCGAGCTACAAGGACGTCAAAAGGGAATTGCTAAGGAAAATGCTGCAGAGAAAAAAGGGAATAAAAGGGGAAGATTTGCCTTTGACTTCTGAAAGCTGCAGTAATTCCCTGGTAATTTCCGGAAACACTTTGAATAACACGCATGGCTTCAAAATGACTCTGGAAAATTACCAGGAAGCACGCGCTTTGAGTGTCCACCAATATGTCACGACTTTGTCTTTGGAAGTACATGCCGAGAACAGAGGAGTTTTGAAACCGGATCCGAAATTGGATCCCATCAAAGCGATATTTTATGCTTTGTATGAAGATTTCCCCAGTAATCCAACAAAAAAACTTGATTGCGGTTTCATCTATGTGAATGATCAACCAATGTATTCTCCCAATGCCACAAAAGCTGCAGATGAAACTGATCTTTTTGGGAAGTTCCTAGAAAGATTTTGTCAGTGGAATCCGGACATTTTGGTAGGTTTCGAAATCGAAGCAAACTCCTGGGGATATCTAATTGAAAGAGCACTAGCTCTAAACATAAACCTCCTGTCGAAATTCTCCCGAATGAAGGATGAAAATCTTTCCTTGTTTGTACAAGACCCGGAGGAAGATTTGCACACTACATTGAAGATAACCGGCAGGATTATTTTAGATCTTTGGAGGATTTTAAGACATGAAATTGCATTACAAAGCTATACTTTTGAAAATTTGGCATTCCATGTTCTTCATGAAAGAATTTCAACTTATCCCATTGAAGACTTAACGCGTTGGTACCGAATGAAGCACTACCAAATTACATTGGATCATTATCTCTATCGAGTTGAAGGTTCTTTACGTTTGATGGACCATTATGATTTGATCAACCGAACATCCGAATTGGCGAAATTGTTCGGCATCACTTTCTACGAGGTCTTATCACGTGGATCTCAATTTAGAGTGGAATCTATGATGTTAAGACTGGCCAAACCTTACAACTACATTCCTGTGTCTCCTAATCAACACCAAAGGGCTCATATGAAAGCTCCGGAATTTATACCTTTGGTTTTGGAACCCGAATCTAAATTTTACAAAGATCCTGTCATTGTTTTGGACTTCCAAAGTTTATATCCCTCGATAATGATTGCTTACAACTACTGTTTTTCTACGTGTGTCGGAAAAATTCGCAATTTGGGAACTGATGATCCCTTTGAATTTGGTGCATATCAACTGAAAGTTCCTACGAAAACAATCAAGTTTTTATTGAAGAAAAACCTTCTGAATGTTTCTCCAAGTGGTTCAGCCTTTGTTAAGGAATCCCAAAGGAAGGGCATCTTACCAAGAATGTTGCAGGAAATTTTGGATACGCGTCTAATGGTGAAGAAAGCAATGAAGAAGCACAAAGACAATAAAACATTGCAGAAAGTACTACATGCCAGACAATTAGGACTGAAGTTGATAGCAAATGTAACTTATGGTTACACAGCAGCTAATTATAGCGGAAGAATGGCTTGCGTTGAAGTGGCTGATAGTGTTGTTTCGAAAGGTCGCGAAACTTTGCAGAGAGCAATTGCTTTGGTGGAAAACACGGAAAAGTGGAAAGCCAAAGTTGTTTATGGCGATACAGACTCTTTGTTTGTCCTAACACCTGGCAGGACCACAGAGGAAGCTTTCAAAATTGGCGAAGAAATAGCTGAAGCCGTTACCAATGATAATCCGAGTCCTGTCAGACTAAAATTGGAAAAAGTCTACGTGCCTTGTATTTTGCAAACGAAAAAACGCTATGTTGGATATCTGCATGAAAATGCAAAACAGGAAGTTCCGGATTTCGAAGCCAAAGGCATCGAAACTGTTCGCAGAGACGGATGTCCAGCAGCTTCCAAAGTATTTTCTTTAATTTCAACTACTTTAACAAATTTTCCAATGAATTCTGATTTGTAGATGCTTGAGAAAACGCTGAAAATCCTATTTGACACTAGGGATGTCTCCTTGGTGAAGAACTATGTGCAGAAACAATTTGCCAAAATTATTTCCGGTAGGATCAGCATCCAAGAGTTGACGTTTGCCAAGGAATACCGTGGAAAATCCGGATACAAAGCTAGTGCTTGTGTTCCCGCCTTGGAACTTACAAAGTAAATTTACTTTTTTTGATATATTTCTTTATTTCTTTCCAATTCCAAAAGTGAGATTTGTTAGTTTCAAATTTGGAATTTCGCAGGAAATGGCTTCAAAATGACAAAAGAAACGAGCCAAGGACCGGCGAAAGAGTTCCTTATGTGATTATAAATGGTGCTCCGGGTCTGCCTTTGATTCGTTTGGTGAGACATCCGTTGGAGGTCCTTAAGGATCCATCATTAACATTAAATGCAACTTATTATCTTACAAAAGCTATAATTCCTCCTTTAAACAGATGCTTCAAATTGATTGGTGCTGATTTATTCAATTGGTATTTATTTTTTCCCAATTTTTATTGCTTTCTTTATTGAAGAAAAAAATAATAATTCTAGGCTAAATGAAATGCCGAAAAGGCATTATCAACCATTGCAATATTGTGGGCCTTCTTCAGGACCCAAATCAACGATTATTCAGTATTTTAGTTCGCGCATTTGTGCTGCTTGTGGATGCCAAACGCAGGAGAAACTTTGTCAAAAATGCTTAGAAGATGAACAGAAGACTTATTGCATTTTAAACACAAAAATTTCCCTGTGGGAACGCAAATTTAACAACACCCAAATGGTTTGTATACCAAAAATATTTCTTTTTGTGTGATTTTAATAGTTTCTATAGTATAATTTTCATTGTCTTTACTGCAATTATCTTTACAATGCATTTAAATTTGATTTTAAAATGTAAAACTCCATTTTTTACTACCAAAAGGTAATGTTGGTTGCTTACAGTATAAATGAGGTTAGTTGATACGTCGTATGTCATAAAAATTAGGTTAGTTGAGGTTAGGTTCTATTTATTTATACAATTTTACATTTTTACATGATTTTCACATGTAATTCTTTATAATTACAGATTTGCAAATCCTGCTGCGGCCGTTCAACCGATTTAAACTGCATTTCTTTGGATTGTCCAGTTTTGTATCGTCTGGCGCAGAGTAAAAACGACAAATTGCAAGCGGATTTTGTACGAACTATAATGACATAAATAAAAAAAATTACAATCATTAGATTTTTTCGAATCTAACATTTTTCCCTATGTTATCTTATCAGGTGCCGGTAAATTCGTAATTGCCCAAATAATTGCAAACAAATCAATACAAGCATTATCGAGTAAACAAAATTGATAAAGATTAAGGTCGTTTTTTTCTATTACATTGTTTGTAATGCACGAGAAATGCTTTAGAAATTTCGTGTGAAAACTCCAATTGTTTTAATCAGACAGTAGCTACAATGGTTTTGTTTTGCTTTTATTTTATTTTTTTCGTAAATTGAATTTCTAATTTTTGCGTTCAGAGATTTTATTAAGAAAGTAATTTTTTGTGCGATAAAAAACTGCATGTGAATCCGAAATTAATTGAATGATCGTTCGTATGAAAAGAGAGCGACCCATTTACCCCTTTCTCTGCGAAATCATTATTAACAAACAATTAATTCCTAATATGCGGACGTTAATTGCGCATCTTCATTAATATATCACAATTTATTCCGTTTTTGTTTTATATTGTTTTCGGTTTGCTGATTTATTTTATTTTATGTTTTTGTTGGGTGTATTGTAAAATAAAAAGTTTTAAAGAAATTTTCCAATTTTTTTTTTTTTGAAATGCACAGCAAAGTATTGTATAGCTTTATTTAGGCAGAAAAGTTTTGCACTGCTTTTCTTGGCAACCGTTGCCTTTTAACAACAACGACACGTGGACAATTAATTATCGACCGAATTGGCAATAAAGTTTCTCGTTGCACAAATAGTTTACCGAGTATATCAGTGGATCGTTTTGGAGAAAACGATTCGTTAGTGGTTTAGATTTTATTTTTGTAATTCGAACTTCTGGAAAAGGATTACCTTTCGATTTTCGAATTACTTATATATTTACATTTGATGCTTTTCTTTTTTAAGTAGTATTATTTTCGTTAATTTATTTGCTCTTTTCATTAATGAGACACAAATGAGATGATTATTATTATTACTTATTGCGCGCGGTATGAGATTTGTTTTGGTATGATCTTTTGCTGAAGCTAAACTACTTACCTTAAATGGTAAAAACAATAAAACGAAAACGATACGAAAAAGGATGTGTTTTACTTGCAATTCTCGCGATATCATTTTCATATTTTTTTCTGTTTTTTTTTTTTTTTACTTTTGTTACCTACTTTGTGGAGAAAAATTACAAATTACTTAGAATGCTTTTTTGTACATTTAATTAAATTTTAAAGTTTGTAGATTTATAAATTGTTTATTGATTTCATTGTTAATATTATTATTTCCGAAATGATTTGTTAAAATTCCTACTATTTTATCTAAAAAATCCATTTTAGATATGATTTTTACTAAATGAAAATGGTTTTTTATTGATTGCGATCGTAAACATTGAAAAAGCTTTATCAGAATTGCGTTTTGTATTGTTTATAGAGTTATGATTGCCCAAAAATAATGAGAATAATGGTTCCATTAAAAATCAAAATCATTTTTTCGGAAATCGTTTTTTTATTTTAAATTTTGCAATATAAAATATATCTATTTTAAATCTGAAATGGCTTTAAAAGCTCTATAAAATAAAAACTAATTCGATTTTAATTTTTGCTCTCTTTAACATTACTTTTTCAAGATTTATAAAAGTTAATTAATGTACATTTTTTAAATTAACTCCGAAAGCTAACATTTTTTTTTTAATATTTTTTTAACAAAGAACATTTTAAAATTAAAAAAAATTGTAATTAAAATTCTGTTTAACATTTATTGAACGAATATTCTATTAAGTTTTATTAAAATTGCAAATTTATTCTTAAAGTTATAAAGAATTTTCTAAATAATTTCATATTGCAAATACATATTTTTTTTACAAAATAAAGTATAAATAATAAAGCTTAAAAGAAGTAAAATCTTTTAAATTGTTTAATAATGAATTAATTAAATTGTTCTTTGACTGTTTTATATAAATTTAAAAATTACTTTCCAAGAAATTTCCAATTGAAGGTTCGGTAACTCTATAGTATAGCAAAATATAAAATATTATTTTTTAAACACAACAACAGAATTTTTAATGATAAATAATTTTAAATGAATTGTTTGTAAAATGAATCAAAGTTTCATAAAAAATGCAACGTTATTAAAGAGTAAAGTTTTAAACGATTTCCTAATTGTATATTTTCTCAAATTGATAAAGAAATAAATAAATTTTCTTTTTAAATATTATTTTTTTGTTTAGAAAATTCTTTTATAATTTATAATAAAAAAAAACAAGTGATGGAGGTCTCTGAAGTTTTAAGAAAATAGCAAAAAACTTAATTAAACCTATAAAAAAAGTTATAAAAAATTAAAAAAAATTAATTTAGAAATGGAATTGTAAAATTTTAAATGTAAATTGTAAAATTATTGTTTGCGCAAATTAAATTGTGCACTTTAAACTGTTGTTTTGTTTATTAAAGTATTTGTTTACTGTGCAACTTTTATAAAACTTAGTAAACTGATGCTTAATTAAACAAAACAAAATAAATTTGTTTAAACTACACGTTATATTTTGAGTTAAAATACAACAAACATTTTTCTGTTGCTAGTTTCAACCACCAGTTTATTAGTAATTACTGAAAAAAAAATTGTTTTATTAATAAATAATAATTATTGATTTGAGAATCGGAAAAAAAATATTTTATTAGTTTCTAATTACTAATTAGATAAGCTTTTTTATAAAGTAATTTTAAATTTTGTGCCTAAAACTTTTGCATTAAAGATATTAAAAATACATTACAAAAAAGTAAATTATTTATTTTTTATTTATTTTCTCTTTTCAATATTACAGCAAAACTTTTATAGAAATTTTTAATATTTATTAATATTATTTATTTCAATTCAAACAATACAATTTTTGAAATTTATGAAAATTGTTATCAAAGCAATAGAAAATTAAAAGTTCCTATTTAAATTAAAGTTCCTAATAGAGCTCCTAAAACTTTTCATTAAATAAAAAGATAAAAAGTAATTTTAATTATTTAAAAATTAAAATCAAAGATTGTAAGCTATTAAAGTGATAAATTTTAATTATTTTCAAAATAAAAATAAAAAGGTAAAAGAGAGAAAACCAAATTGAAAAAAAAAATCAAAGCAATAGAAAATAAAAAGTTTAAATTTAAGTTCCTAAAAGTACTTTTCTAAAACTTTTCCTCGAATAAAAAGTAATTGCAATTATTTTGAAATCAAAATCAAAAATAATAAATTAATAAATCTTTAAAATAGATAAATTTCAATTTCCTTAAAAAAAAAGATAAACGATAGAAAATGAAAAAGAAAAAAACTTTTAATTTAATTTTTAATCTTTATTACTAATATTTATTTCAATTCAAACAATACATTTTTTGAAATTTAAGAAAATTGTTATCAAAGCAATAGAAAATTAAAAGTTTCTATTTAAATTAAACTTCCTAATAGAACCCCTAAAACTTTTCATTAAATAAAAAGTAATTTAAATTATTTAAAAATTAAAAAAAAAACAATAAAACTAAAACTACTAAACTATATAAATTGAATATCTAATTATTTTCTAAAAACGAAAAAAGAAAATAGCTAAAAGAGAGAAAACAAAAAATAAAAGACTCTCAAAAAACATCTCAAAGACAATAAATTCTATAAAAGCAAGCATCATATATATCTTATATATCCTATATGGATGGATTTCCATATCTCGTTGGAAGTTGGAAGCAACAGCAGAATGCATTTAACATTAAAAACTTCCACGAAGACCGGAAATGCAAAGATACGATACGAGGATACAGCGACATACGACATGACTATTTATAACTGCATTGCCGGCACCATTACCATTTTTTTCTCTCTCTCTCTCGCGTTTAATTGAAATTGAAACTGAAATTGAAATGTGGTCCCAAACTAAATGAAACTAAATGAGTGGACGGACATTCAGTGTACTCATCCACAATAAGAACGAATTGTGTAATACCTATCCACTTCATTATTATTAGTATTATTTGGACACTCCGCTCTTTTTTATTATTTTTTTTATTTTTTTTTTATTCAATTCAATTTAACAATTTTATTATATTTCATCAAAACGAAAACGAATGAATGACCACGAAGCAGTGATTAAATAAACCAACCCATAAGCCAAAGTGAGCAGCACACCATCACATCACGTCCATCCTATATACCCATAAAAGGAGAAAAATCGCTTTGCTATACATACACACATCGTATATACTATATATATAGTATACTATATGCTATACATATTGTACAATATAATAATAAAGTAAAGGTTTTACACGAAGCGAGGAAAAAGTTTTTTTTCATAAGAAAGTGTAATTTGTATAAATTTACTTCTTCTTCTTCTTTTGCTTTTCCTTCTTCTTTTGCTTCTCCTTTGCTTCTCTCAGCAGTCCGCATGTCTTTCTTTCACTTTACTTATATATATATTTATTATTAATTCATTGCTTATATTCTTTTCCATTTTTTTTTTCTTTATCTGCCGAAGATTATTAGCAGCAACAACCTTATTAACATGTTCAACACGCTTTTATTATTTATTTATGCATTCAGTTTTATTTGATTTGATTTTATTTTCATTTTTGTCTGATGTGTGGGACTCTGACGACTGTATGTGCTGTATGTGAGAAAATGAGTAATGAGTAATGATGAACGATGTGCGAGACTGCGAAGCGAAACTATTCGAGGAATTCGTTTTGTTTAAAAAATTTGCAAATTGCTAATGTTTTAACTTTTCAGTTATAAATAAAGGAGAAAAAACTTGCAAATGATTGCTGTTTTAAGTTATAAATAAAGGTAATAAATAAACAAATAAAATTGAAATGACCAAGGAAAACAATGTAACAATAAAGTGAAATTACAGTGCAGAATGCAGTTATTATATTTGCTGTTTTTTTCTTACAAATTTTCAAATTTAAAAAATAACAATTTAACAATTTAATGTATTTTTTTTTTAGTTTTTTTCATTATTTTGATAGTTTTAGAAGACATAAGATATTGTTTTGAGAGTTTTTATTAAAATTTTTGTAGAAAAAATTATAGAAAATTATTTAGAAAATGAAAAAAAAATTATCATTCAAAAAAGATATAAAGAAATGAGAAAGTTTACTTCTAAAACTGCTAAAAGAAAATACAGAAACAAAAATCAAATTGGCTAAATATTAAAATTATAGAATAAAATCATTAATATAAAAAATTAACTGATTAATTAATTTATTTACTAATTAAAAAAACTTTTGGCAAGTTTTAAATAAAATTGTAATATATTGTAATTGTAATATTATAATTTAATTTAAATTGTAATAAAGAAATTGAGAATAATGAAAAATTCTAATTAAAAATATTTTTTTTTAATAATTTCAAAGCTAGATAAAAACGAAAATTAAAAAAGTTAAATATATTGTCAATTTATTTTAAATTTCAAAAGATTGAAACTTGTAATTTTAAAATACCAAAATTACAAAAAAAAAAAAAAAATTTTAATCTAGTAAATTAGTAAATTACAACGAAAGGGCCCAACAAAAGCAAAATTTAATTGAGTTTATCAAAACAATTTAACATTTATCAATTCTAATAACAAAAGCAAAGTTTATGAAAAACTATTTCAGCAATTTTCGTTTTCAATTAATTAATTGAGAACAATTAATTAAGAATTAAGAAGAAGTAAAAAAAAAATTACTAAAAGAATTAAAAAGAAAACCTTTTTTTTGTAAATTAAAAACAGGTACTAAAACGGTTGCAATAATAAAAAAAATTCAAACAATTTAATTAATAAAACTGTATAACATAAATTTAGCAGTAGCAAAAATTGAAAATAAAAACTAACACAATTATTAAAATTAATTAAAATTTCAAAATCATCCAAAACTATTTTTTAAACTTATTTTAAATTAAAACCATAAACTTTGGCTTAAATTAAAGCCAAAGATATAATATAGAAAAAGACAAGTCAGCAACTGTAGAAAAAGTTAAAAAAGAAAAAGAAAAAACCACTAAAAGTTTTCAGTTAGTTTAGTGAAACGAAGCAAAACAAAAGACAGTAAAAATTCATCAACTACAGCCAACTATAAATAAATTTGAAACAAATCAAAGCGAATTAATTGGTGATATAATATTAATTTAAACAACAAAAACCGAAGAAGTTCAGAAGAGGAAGAAGAAGAAGAAGAAGAAGAAGAAGAAGAAGAAGAAGGAACAATTACAAGCAACTATTAAAACGTCCCGCTCTGAAAAAAGTAAAATTAAATGACAGCTTCTGCTTTAAACAAATGAAGGCCCAACAAGCAGGAGAAAGACACCAGCAGCAAGCTACATTAGCAGAGCACCTGCTGAATCAAGTGAAGAAGAAGAAGAGCACTTGGAGCACGAGGAATCGATTCGGGCTCGAAAATTTTTAACCGAAACGCGCGTTCACTAATTAATTACACTTACACACATCGTTGCTAATTAGATTAGAGCCAATGAACAAATGAAAGACGCTAATGTCGGATAACTCATTAAAACTGCATTAATTTATAAATCGTTATTCTGTTTTTTTTTTTTTCTATTTTTAGTTGTATTTTACAACTATTCTGTTTTTTATTTTTAAGTAAACGAAAGAAGAAGAAGAAGAAGAAGAAAAAATCGGCAATTAAAAAATAAAAAATTAGTTGAAATTTTCATGTACATAAGTCAACAACCAAATAATAATTAATTAATTAATTAACTTATAATAATTAATAAAGAACATAAAGTAATTAACATAAAATGAAACAATTAACCGTTATAACAATTCATTTACGCAAATTAAATTAAGTTTTGCATATGAAAAAATTGAAATTTAAATATTTGCAATTACTAAAAAAATGTAAGTCGGCCAAATAAAAAAAAGAAATTTAAACTAAAAAAAAAGCTGCAGCCAAGCCATAATGAGCAATAAGCAAAAAGCGAAAAAGCGAAAAGGTTATTTGAATATCCTTTTTGTCAAATTTGGTGCGGAGACATTGAATAATAAGAGTTTTTTAAGTGAGGCGGCCTTCTCAAAAGTGGCCTTTCAGCACTGCCGCAACTACAAAAATCATAATAATGATAAAAATGGGTCACCCTAACCATACAAATACTTAAACTTCAATGAAATAAATACTTTTAAGTAATTTTTTTACTAAAACAAAAAAAAATAGTACTTGCTTATTAAAATTAATCAATTAATAATTATTATAACAATAAAGTGGTAAATTTAATATACAGGGTTATTTTATTAATTAAGACGATTAATTGTTTTAGGAGAAATATATTACGCATAGACTTTTTTGTTTCTTTTTAAAATTATTCCTTATTCGAAAAGAAAAATGGATTATTCCTATGATGTCCTACAAACTTAAAATATTTTCCGTATTGGAGCACTTCCGGTTAAAACCGAAATTGGTTTTGATTGGTTGATTTTGATATTTTCAATATGATACACTTTAATTTTCTTTTCATATTTCGATTCATCTATAAAACATTTTAATTCTGTCTTTTGGTTTCATGTTTCATTTTTATAAGAAATTCAAATTAATTAATAACTTTAAAAAACTTTTAAAATGCAAAAATGGCTTTTATTAACCTTTCAATATATTTAATAAATGTATAAATTGTGCTTGATGAATAAGTAAAATATTATCCACTTTGTGAATTCAGTTAAAATAAATTTGATGAAAATTTAAAATATAATATAAAATATAATTAAAAAAAAAGTCATTTTCATTTTCTTTTTTATTCATTACTCATTACTTTTCCTTGTAATGTTTAAATAACTTACTTAATGTATTTTTCAAATTAATATTTTACAAAAAAATCCAGTGAAAACGCTAAAACATCGCTCCTTTCATAAAAAAAAAGTAAAAACAGATAGTAAAAAAAATACTACTCATTTATTGTAAAATTCCTTAGTGTAAAAATAGCAAAATTAAAATTAAAATAAAAAAGAAATGTTGCTTGCCTTGACAATTTTCAGTGAAAAAAAAAATTACGATGGTAACTAAGCAATAACTGTAAAAATTGTAAAGTGTACTTTGCATAAAATGCAATTTTTTAATTATTGTTTAAAATTTCAAATTACCAATTGATTTTGAATTGGTTTATTCTTTACACATTTCTTTACATTTAATAAATATGTAATAAAATGCATAAAAAATAACATCAGCATTATAAATAAACCAAATAAGTCCAAAACAAAATTGGTAACTCTGTTTTTAGTAGGCAGAAACAAATAAACAAATGCCAATAGTAACTAAGCAACCACCACAGTAAACGAAAACAAACTTTTCACTTATTTATTGAAATTTATTATTTATTTCCTGATTATTTCTATATACACGAATTTTTAAATAGAAAAAAAAAACAATAAAAATAAAAAAGGAAACATAGAAAACACCAAAAAACTTACATCCACAGTAAATTACTTTGAAATTATTGCAACAAAAAAAAAATGTACCCTGTATAAAAATAACACTGCCAGTGCAGTTACAATGATGCAGCTTCCGAGTAAAATGAAGCAGAGCAGAATATGAGTCAGGGAAGACCTGCCCCAACGTGTGCGGCACTCGAAGAACTCCTCATTGAGTAAACGCGGTGACTCATCAGTCATCACCATCAATCGGAGTTCCCTTTTCAATTTGGCCACAGGCCATCGGCCAATATATAAATTTAAAATTAATCAAATCAATTCCCAACTGATTACGCTTCCACTTGAATTATGTTGAAAATTCACGACACTTTGATGCCGTGAAATTTTCCCAAATTATTTATTATTACTATTGCTGAAATTGGTCATCGCTTAGTTAGCAGAGTTTGTTTATTACTAATAATTGTTAATATTTATCAAAGTGGTTATTTGAATCGGTGACTCAATATACATACCATTCGAATGTAGCATTGAAAAAACAACTTTTGTTGATAACATTGCGAGTTTAGCTTTTGGTTGTTAAATAATCAATAATAATCGTTTAAAAATGACAGTGAAGAATTTTTCATATTACTAAACTAACTATTTATCGCATTCCTTATAATCATTTTATGTTAATTATTAATTAATGTTTGAGTAATTTTGGCATTATTATTGAAACTAAAGTTTCTTTTTAGAAGCTTTCAGAATGAAAAACTGTTTCAATAGCGGTTGCTATGGTTTTAACTTGTAACAAACTGAAAACAGAAATTGTTTTTGGTTGCTTTGGTAACTTTAGCAACGCTTCAGCAATGGCCAATCGGAATTTGTTTTGAATTTTGACGTTTGTCAGTGGATTTGTAATTTTTAAACAAATTTTTCCTTTGTTTTCGCTATAAACAAAATTTTTGCGACACTACAAAGGTCAAATATATTTTTAGCAGTTTGGTGAAATTATGTTGTATGCGGTTATTTAGCAATCAATGGCTGATTTTATATTAAACTGATTACATCGACAATTGTGTTTGAAACAATTGCATATCGTGAGAAAATTTTCATTTTATATCAAATTATTTTAAATCTACGATCTTACAGGATATTAAATAATTATTATTAGATTAGAAAGCTGATTCCTTAATATCGAAATTTTGACAAACATTTATCAAATTATATAGGAAACTCCCAATTGATTTTCTAATTTCATTTCCAATCCTAGTTTGATTAAAAATTAAAATAAAGACTTTTATTTTATTTTCCGTTTTCCATAGTTTCCACAGGTAAAATATTTATTTTTTCTTTACGAAGTACACCTGATGAAGAGGACCGTTAATTCGAGCTCGATAGCCCGAAGAAGAAATCCCAGAGGCCAGAACCATATGGTAAATGAGCATTCCAAAGGATTTCAAACATTTGCATAACATTAGAAAAATTCGTTTGACAATCAAGCTGTTATAAGTAGCTCAGAAACTAAAAACAATTGATAACATTTCTGGAAATTAATCATTAAAGCAAATTAGTCATAGATTGGTTTCCTCTACTACTAATCAGCCGCAATGAGCTATGCATATATAACGAAATCATCAATGGAAATATTTCAAGGTCTAGGAAAGAAGGAGGCCACCGGCTAATGCACGAGAGGTGATAAAGACTACTAGCTGCACTGCAAGTGCTCAAGAAGCAAACACAGCTAGAGGCCGGCGGCCACGAAGGAAGCAGCAGCAGCAGCAGCAAGCTGCGAGAGAGCGGACAAGTGGCTTCTTAGCTATCTCTCTGGATGCGTGGCACACGTCCCATCATCCACAAACACACATGAATTGTGCTAGGTTAGGTTAGGCGAAGACTCATTGACTGAGCAGCCAATAGAAACGCGCCGTTTGTTTTATACCCATATATGGTAAGCGTCGTGTTCGAACGCGATGCGGTGGGGGTAGTCGGACGAGTCCATTGCGCCTTGGATCGGGGGCGGCCACCCTCATTTCCAAACGCAATTTTCCATTTTCCCGCAAACAAAGTCACCCGGACGTTTCTCTAACTCACTGTCGATCGCAATTTGTCAACGATTAGCGTGAGAAAAGCGGTGCGAACGAAGCAATTGCCGGAAACCAGTTTGAATTTTCGATACGGACCACCCCGCGGGAGAATCCATTCCAAGAGGCAGCCACTTGCCCGGCATCATCCACCATTTCCTCCTTCATTCGTTCGTTGATCGCTCTTGTTTTGTGACGTTCACAACTCTTTGACAACGGTAAGATAGAAATTTTCCTATTATTTGCATGCTTTTTCCATCGTAATGCCTGCCGGTAATTTGGGGGGCGTTTTTGTAAATGCGGAAAACCGCAGCGTTTTCCGACCGGCGTTTCGTGGAAAACGTGCTAGTCGCATGGTGGTCGTAGTAATAAAACCGGTGGTCGTCTTAAAATAGCATCGGTCGCATCGTCTGCCGAGCGGAATTTCGTAGTCGGTGCATATGATGATCGCATGAATGAATCTTGGACGGACTCCAAGAGATTCAAGGCGGTGGTTGAGGACCACCCAAACAAAACGCTGGCATTCCTTTTACCTTCTTTTATATACTACGCTATCTACTACTGCGGTCTAATATTCATATTCTTGGAGTGCAATGATTTTCGTAATGTTGGTGCCCTCCTAAAGAGGCGTTACGCATTATGCACTCGGTTGGTACATTTTTGAAATTAACGGTTTTCCCATAAGCGTGTGCTATAATTTAGAGATCGCCGGCTTTTTGCGGGGTGCAGGGGGGGCCATGGCTTTTCGCCGTGTCTATACCATATAAGGTAATGGTGCTGGAATCGAGTGACCTGCGCATTGTCGTTGCCATGGTGGGGCGATAACCCTGTATCCTTTATAAAGTCGCCAGTAAATAATTTCTCCTCACACATTCCTCAGTTAGACCGATAGTTTGTGATAAACCAAAGTTCGCATTTTTGCTTTAATTCATTTTAACTTATTTTTAAACGTTCCAAAGTAAGTTCTCTAGCAACTAGTTGTGTGTTATGTGCTGTTCTTTTTCTTCTTTAAATTGTATTTTTGGATTAGTGTTGGGGTTGGGAAACGAAACGCCGGCCCTTTTGAACGCCGCAAGGGGTGTGGTCGAAAGTAGTCGGAAAGTCCGTTAGATTTTCCTGCGGGCCAATGTGCTAAATTATTAATTTGTTATCGATAGGACAAGTACTTTGCTGTATTTGCCAAATCACAAAGCAAAGCAAACGGTTTGCTTGCTCATTGATTCTAGAAATAATGGGTGGGGTCACGGGATGACGGTTACAATGAACATCATCAGCATGACGATGATGATACGCGGGTGTGCTACTTAGTTGTAAATCGTGGGATTGTTGTTTTTTTTTTTGGACATTCGCAGCAAACTCGCAACTAATTTGGATTTTCTCTCTTGTTTTAGTACTACTACTAATTAATCAAACATGTGTGACGAAGAAGTTGCTGCATTGGTGGTCGACAATGGATCCGGTATGTGCAAGGCCGGTTTCGCCGGAGACGACGCGCCACGTGCCGTCTTCCCATCGATCGTGGGCCGTCCGCGCCATCAGGGCGTGATGGTCGGCATGGGCCAGAAGGACTCCTACGTCGGCGACGAGGCCCAAAGCAAAAGAGGCATCCTCACCTTGAAGTACCCCATCGAGCACGGCATCGTCACCAACTGGGACGACATGGAGAAGATCTGGCATCACACCTTCTACAACGAATTGCGTGTGGCCCCCGAGGAGCACCCGGTCCTCCTGACCGAAGCACCCCTCAACCCGAAGGCCAATCGCGAGAAGATGACGCAGATCATGTTCGAAACGTTCAACACGCCCGCCATGTACGTTGCCATTCAAGCGGTGCTCTCGCTGTACGCCTCCGGTCGTACCACCGGCATCGTGCTGGACAGCGGCGACGGCGTCTCGCACACCGTGCCCATCTACGAAGGCTACGCCCTGCCGCACGCCATCCTCCGTCTCGACCTGGCCGGTCGCGATCTCACCGACTACCTGATGAAGATCCTCACCGAGCGCGGCTACTCCTTCACCACCACTGCCGAGCGTGAAATCGTGCGCGACATCAAAGAGAAGCTCTGCTACGTTGCCCTGGACTTCGAACAGGAGATGGCCACCGCTGCCAGCAGCAGCTCGTTGGAGAAGAGCTATGAATTACCCGATGGCCAAGTGATCACAATTGGTAACGAGCGTTTCCGTTGCCCCGAGGCTCTCTTCCAGCCATCTTTCTTGGGCATGGAAGCCTGCGGCATCCACGAGACCACCTACAATTCCATTATGAAGTGCGACGTGGACATCCGTAAGGACCTGTACGCCAACACCGTGTTGTCCGGCGGCACCACCATGTACCCGGGCATTGCCGATCGCATGCAGAAGGAGATCACCGCTCTGGCCCCGTCCACCATGAAGATCAAGATCATCGCGCCGCCCGAGAGGAAGTACTCCGTGTGGATCGGCGGCTCCATCCTCGCTTCGCTCTCCACCTTCCAGCAGATGTGGATCTCCAAGCAGGAGTACGACGAATCCGGACCTTCCATCGTCCACAGGAAGTGTTTCTAAGCGCTGCCAAGCAGCAACAGCAGCAGCGTCTGTCTGGCATCCGCTCTCCAGCAGCAAGCAGAATAATTATTTCGTTAGTTGTTTCCATTTACTCTTCTTTCCACACAAAACCCTGTTGTTTTTTTTTTTAATCAACCACTCTTCGTCTCATCCACGTGCATTCCATTTTTTGTATTATAACTATGACTATATATTTATATACATACATTATAGAAATTGAGAAATTAACAACTCGGTAATTCACTCACTTGTTCTCTATTTGAAAAAAAAAAGAAGAAACACTTCTGATTACACACGTAACAAACAACAGGTAACAGACACGCAAAAAGAAAACAAAATTTGTTTAGCTGCCGTTTAGCAACCGAGTTTCGTAAATATTCCGCGTTTTTATTTGTTTACTTTTTGTTTTGGTTTCCTCTGTTCGGTTTTTCCAATTAATCGTCAAATTTGTACTATCTACTACTCTATATTAGATTATTAGCTAAAGGCGCGGCGTAGATCACCACATACATAATAGGGAGAGAGAGAACTGCCTGCGATGTCATTCGGTTAATTATTCTTACTAATTATTATTTTTATTTTTTTTTTAACATGTTTATCTTTTCTGTTTTTTAACAATTACTATTATTGTAAAAGAGCAAGTTGAAGAGTTCTACGGTGTTCTTCTTCTTCTTCTTCGGATTGATTCGATTCATGATGATGAAGAGTTTTGAGGAGAACGCGATATATACAATATTAAAAAAAAAAATGAGGAAAATGCCCCCCAGAACGGCGTTTAAAATATGAAAAAGCGAGTGAATGCATTTTGAAAAAATAAACGGTCACTTACTATTTTACGCCAAAGTATTAATAATTAACATATTTATTTCTTCATGCGCAGTCAAGACAACTACTATTATATTATTATTACTTTAGGCTAATATGGGAAATAAAATAAAATACCAAAATTTATATATTTGTTCGTTATTATAATACATATAGTACTATACTACTACTACTTTTATTTTTGTGGGATTTTTTTTTTTTTTTGAAAATTTTGCAGTTTTTATTTTCTTTTTTGTGAACATTCCTCAAAGTTTTTAGTCTTTGTAATGATATAATAGGGCCTAAATAAAATGGTTTTAAGAAGTTTCTGTTTTCTTTTCTTTGTTTTTCTTTTTTTTTTCTTTTTGGATTGTTAATTAATGCTAATTAGTAGTTTTGGTGGTTTAGTTATTTTAATTTAGTTTTTTGGATGATTCATTTGTTTTTTTGGAAGATTGAGGGACGAAAAGGAAAATTTACTAAA